>CACRXK020003541.1:0-35665 GCA_902702795.2 Paramuricea clavata | reverse complement strand
AGTGGCCAAAAATGGACGAAAAGTTAAGGCTATAGTCTACTTTTTGGTCGTTTTTTTGCCTCTTCTTCAAAAATGAAATAAGTGGCCAAAAATGGACGCAAATTTAAGGCTATAGCCTTACTTTTTTGTCATTTTTTACCATTATTTCAAAAACGAAATAAGTGGCCAAAAATACACGAAAAGTTAAGGCAATAGACTTACTTTTTTGTCATTTTTTACCATTATTTCGAAAACGAAATAAGTGGCCAAAAATGGACAAAAAGTTAAGCCTATGGCCTTACTTTTTAGTCGCTTTTTTTCCTCTTTTTCAAAAATGAAATAAGTGGCCAAAAATGGACAAAAAGTTAAGCCTATAGCCTTACTTTATGGTCGTTTTTTGCCTCTTTTTCAAAAATGAAATAAGTGGCCAAAAATGGACGAAAAGTTAAGGCTATAGTCTACTTTTTGGTCGTTTTTTTGCCTCTTTTTCAAAAATGAAATAAGTGGCCAAAAATGGACGCCGTTAAGGCCTTACTTTTTTGTTGTTTTGACCGCTTTATGGAAAATGGAAAGAGTGGCCAAAACAGACGAAAGTTAGTTCTATATGGTCTTACTTTTTGTCGTTTTTGGCCTCTTTTTCGAAAACGGAAAATGTGGCCAAAAATGTCGAAAAGTTAAGGATACATAGTTAAAAGTATGGGATACATATAAGCTAAGCTAAGGTCAGGACTGGGATACATTTGGGAGTTCCACTTTTAAGACTTTTCGCACACTTTCTGTAACCAGTTCTGGTTTTGAGCAATGGTTTTAGGGAAAAACACAAAACATAAATTAATAATATCTTATTTAAAATATTTTTTCTATTTGTAAACAAAACAGGTTGATATAAATAAGTGTTTATATATACAGGAATTTCTTCGAAAATTATTTACAAGAAAGACAGTTATAAAGGACATAAGGGGAAATGTAATTTATATCTTAACAGTCTCTAGCGCCCGATGATTTGTACTTATTCTTATAGTCTGTCTTTCTAAAAGTAAATTTTTGGCTCAAACACTATAACCTTTTCTTATTCTGCTCAGAATTTTTAAAAATAATTATCAGAATCAAGTCGAAAATCCACTACCATTTAAAGTTCCACTTATTAATCATTTATAGTCTTACTGCTGATGAGTTGTTATTTAATAGGATGTGGACATCATCCTTTATGACGCAAATAAAACACTGTCTTTATGGGCCGCAAGTACGCCTAACAGCAGAGGCAAAGAGATAGAGCAATGGTTGCTGCGCCTTTATCTTTTTTGGCTAAATAATTACGACTCAAGAACAAAATATAACCGTAGATTTTACAGACCTTACTGCCAGGTAAAAGTTATGAAATGATGCCACCCGTTAATCTTTGTCCATTCCCCAAATGCTAGACATCATGAGCTACAGTAATACCAACAAAACACCATAAACGAACGCCATCGTTCGCAATCTTTCTGCACCTAAAACAGATGACATTCGAAGAACGTGAAAATTACAGTCAACAACCGGGGACAAAGGTATTTTTTGAATATTCAAAACATGCTTCAGCCTACTCCGAACTTTCTGAAAATTGTCGAAAACCATTTCTTGCATCAAAACAATTACTTTCCACTGATAAAAATATGTTGTGATAAATTTTAGTCAAACGCAAAGGGGGCCATATATGCAACCCTAGAATCAACAAAGGGCCCAGGGCGGCAGGGCCACAGGGATTTTTAAAAAATTGAAAGAATGTCTCACTCTAGGCGTGCAAACTTTGCAAAAAGGGACCAACCAGATAACCCTTAATAAAAGCTTAAAAGCTAAAAAGTTTTCTTTTCATAAACTGGTAGGAATCATTTTATGTATGTTGGTGTTATTTACTTAGGTGAATATGATGTTTGTGATGTTACTCTGAGTGTGTATCACCGGGCAAGCTGAAAAGTTAGCTTGGCCATGGTGGGAATCAAACCCGCGACCTTTGGGATACTAGCCCAATGCTCTGCCAACTGAGCTATGTGGTCAAGTCGGTTCAAGTTGATGATATTTCGAAGAATAAGCGGGTTTATTATTATTATTATTATTACAATATTGCCTGCTCCCAAAAGGGCTTTTCAGCAGGTAATTACAAATCGTTTATATACTACAAACAATATATATATATATATATATACACCCACAAACATACGTAAATACATACAAACACAAATTAAAAATTTTATAATTATTGGTAATGTCACTTTAAAAATGATTAACTACTTCCTAATAGTTAACATGCACCGAAGCACGTAAACGAACGTAAAGCCTCATAAAGCCTCATTGTGGCCAAGCTATAACTTTTCAGCTTGCCCGGTGTGGATGCACACTCAGAGTAACATCACAAACATCATGGTAGCAATCCTTTGCATACTAACCTGATGTTATCGTTGTTGGAGATTGAACAATTTCTGTTTTCAATTTCTGTTTTCGAGTCTCAACATCATGTGTATGTCGTTTTCCCGAGATGACCAACATTTCACTAGCTCGACTGCACCGCAAGCAATACTTTGAGCAGCATGTAGGGTTACAGCGAGGCGACTCCACAGGGACATCTGCATAGGTCCCTTGTCTACCACGTGTGTTGTACCATTCGGAGAGCGCTTGGTACGACGTCACGCCTAAAAATAAAACAGTATACAATGAGTTACACTCTTGCTACTTTGCACAATGACTACTAAGATTGGCATTCCTTGCAAGTATCAAGCCTTGTGACGTCATTATGCATAAGGTCTATTTGATATTGCCAATAGGATAAAATGTTGGAAAAGAATGGACCTTTAACCTTATAACTAAAATTTTGATCTTGACAAGTCTAGACAAATATTTCATCACAGCTTGAAACAGCATCATAAAATTAGTTATATTCCGAAGTTTTGTTGCGAAATTTTGTAAAATGCAAATAATATAGCCCTGCGAAATTTGAAATTTTCAGTAATTTTGATGCCCCAACACCCCATTGGGCTGTCAATTCCCCATGCGTAATACAAAATGACTGAAAAACGGCAAACTTTGCAAGGCTATATTATCCGCATTTTACAACATTTAGTAACGAAACTTTGGAATAATACTAATTTTGTGATGCTCTTTCAAGCTGTGATGAAATTTTTGTCTAGACTTGTCTAGATCAAAATTTTAGTTATAAGGTTAAAGATTAGGTCCATTGCCAAAGTATATTTCACCTGCAATCTTATATTTCATTGTAACAGCTGCTTCTGTTTCGTTGACTCCAGCAAACGTGTGCGACACACAGGCCGGTGAAAACACTCCCGATCGATTGCTGTTGATGAGCTAATTATTAAAACAAACAGTTGAATTTAATTTAATAATATTTCACACAATGTCAAGTTTTAGCTGTTTAATTAACGGGATACGGCAATAAAAATTAACTTTGTCTTCTTTGAAGGAACTTTTAAAGTTATATATGAAGACCCTTTACAACTTTTTCGTACCTTGCTTGGTTTTCGAAATATTTTGACCAAAAACATGCCAGGGAGCATTCCGCCATCTTGGAATTATAATTGTTCTAATGACCGAATTTTTGATGACGTCACAAGCAGCGTAAACTCAGTGTAACCGGATTTGGTAAAAAGTTTTACTTTTGGTAAAATTTCGTGAATTTTCAAGAAAATTTGGTAATGAGTTTCTTTTGGTAAAATTTTGGTAAAATCTGAAAGGTTTGTATTATTAAAAATAGTTGGTAAAAATGTGTGTTTCTTGTTTAATAACGTGCACAAAGTGATGATGAACAGAACTGCCAAGCCTAAGAAATAAAGCCTTATCATTAGCAAAAACTGCAATACGATGAAAGCAACAAGTATTTCGAGACACTTTTTGTGAATATTTTTTCTACTTTGATGACGTAACTATTGTTTTTTGGCATTATCATGACGTAATTATTTGGGAAGCCGACATTTGGTAACATTTTTCTTAATTTAGTAAAATTTGAACAAAATTTTGGTAATGACTGCTGAAAAAGTCTGGTCACACTGCGTAAACTGATCTTTAAATATTTCTTCGAGAGGTTTCTTCCAGTGTTGTGAGTAAATTGACTACTGAAAAGACTGCGGAAAATCGAGTTTCATATTGATAATGACATGTGCTTTGCAAGATAAAAATATCGCTTTTTACCCATCTTGTAACGTATGCATATCGCGGGTGGAAAAGGGTTTTTCGTGAGCCGTGACTGATGGTGACTATTTGTTCGTGTGAAAAGTGAAATGCTTGATTTAGTGTCGTGAAATGTGATTTGTTCTGCAGCCGTGAGGCGTGATTGTTGATAAAAATGCTCCGTCAAATGAGAATTAAGGATCCCAGTTTCGTGAACTGTGATTATTATAGTGGTTATTATAATAAACATGATACGCGATAATCAAATTTATATGATCTCACTCGATTGCACAAGAGTAAAAACTTCGCAGGCCTTTCGTGAGGTTCCTGGCGGTGAGGACAAGGTTCCTGGTAGTGAGGACAAGGTTCCTGGCGCTGAGGACAAGGTTCCTGGCGCTGAGGACAAGGTTCCTGGCGGTGAGGACAAGGTTCCTGGCGGTGAGGACAAGGTTCCTGGCGGTGAGGACAAGGTTCCTGACGGTGAGGACAAGGTTCCTGGCGGTGAGGACAAGGTTCCTGGCGGTGAGGACAAGGTTCCTGGCGGTGAGGACAAGGTTCCTGGCAATGAGGACAAGGTTCCTGGCGGTGAGGACAAGGTTCCTGACGGTGAGGACAAGGTTCCTGGCGCTGAAGACACGCACTCAAACTTGTAAGTTATGATGTAGTTTTTAACTGACAGATAGAGAAATGAGAGAACTCAAACCATAGATACTGTACCATGCATTAAACATTGTCATAATAAACCTATTACATTATTTTATGAGAATCTAGTTTTCCGTGAAATTGCTTTTTTAAGAGACGTGAATCGTTAAACGGCTTTTTTTCGTTGTGAAACGTGATCCATACCCCCCCCCCCTCCCCTTTGCCACCCTCCATATCGAATGCATATCCAAGATGGCGGATGCACGTAGGCTCAGATTGCTGCCGTTGGGTTCTCGACAATGCACACTGCTTTTGATCAAAATAAGTTGATTGATTTTGACGCAGGCTACATACGGAATAATTGTAAAGGAGTTTATATATCATTTTAAATATTCTTTCAAATATAATTAATTTATACAGAAAAGGCGAGTACATTTATAATTTCTATAGAATAATTGTTAAATGTTCAGGCATTTCATTGTCATTTCCTCTCAAAACGCGCGTAAGATAACGAGCGCGCTGCATGGCCAAAAACAGAATACCGTTTTGACCTTAGCCTAGACTATTTTATCTTTTGAAACATTTGTGGTATTTACTTTCTTAAGGCTACGCGTTTACGCTAACCCACCCTGTCAACTTTCCCTGTGGGAGGAAACCGGAGCACCCGAAAAAAACCCACGACTTTCGGCAGAATGTTGACTGACTCTTTTCACGTGAGTCCGTAGCGAGAATCCAACCCACGAACTCAGAGGTGAAAGGCGCTGCAGTTTGAGGACTGCGCCACAGAAGCTCCATATACTCTGTATAGGAATTGCTATTTTGGAACAAATTAAGCACCTAGGACAATTGTATAGTAAAATATAGTACCACAGGTGAGGTTCGAGCGGTCTAACATAACACGATTCAAACTTACCCTTCGTATAGATTTGTACGTGTTGTTCCCAAACTGCGCTAAATACAAAGCCTCTTTGTGTGATGATGGTGGCAAATGTACGGGACGGTATTTATCAAGATTGAGTTCCTTTAACTGATACGAATCCCACAGGGAGACCATCACAAAGATCGGTGTAGATAGATACCTTATCACTGCAGGAGTAAAGATGCTTGTTAATTTAAACGATGACTATACTGTAACCACGAAAAACTTCACTTATTATACTGGATAGCTCTTCCAGTTCTAAACTGTTCTTCCTAGAGGTCCAGTAAGGATCATCTCTTATTGATGATGATAGTGCTACTACAGGAGAAAACCTAAACTAAACTAATTTTACTTATATACTGGTTCAAATAGTATTGATCCAGCGATACCATAACGAGAAAACCTAAAGTAAACTGACCTGATTTATACTGGATAGCTCTGTCAGTTCTAAACTGTTCTTCTTAGAGATCCAGGAGGATCATCTCTTATTGATCCAGTGTTATACTAGCATGCGAAGCAGTCGCTTTATTATATTGTAGGTTTTGAGGATTTTTTTAATAAATGGCGAGTTAAAAAATGGACGCTAGTGTTATACTTCAGCCGAACACATGCACAGAAAATGTGCAACCTTATTGAACACATTCTTACCCATTTCTCCATATAGACAGGCGGCAGGTTGAGGCATTTGCGCCCGGCATGACTCGTCGACGAAACCATCCCAATAATTCTTAAAAAGCTAAACAAAACAATTCAAACCGGCATCTTCAGAGATATAGACAGACTAGTTTTGTATTCAGTCTGACATTACACTCAAGACAATGAATATTTTGTTGTACTCTGCAAGCAGTGCCCCTGGAGGGAATTAAACATTTTCTATCAATCTAAAATTAACACTGTTTGGAGTAAATTAATGTCCCTGCTTACATTTTCTGGTTAATTTAACCACAGTCCTGGTTAATTTGATCATAGCCCTAGATAATTCGACCCGGATTCCTTGTCAATTATCATGATCCCAGTATTAAACATGACATGGTTAATTATTAACCATAGTGATCAAATTACTATGGTTAAATCAGTTAACCAGTAAATTAGAATATACCGATGTTAATTTACCGATTCAATTGGAGTATATACCGATGTTAATTCACTTCAATTTGACTTGTATAAAGCTTGGTTCTCTTATGGTCGTAACGGGCGCCGCGAATAAAGATTGAGTCATGATCTTTCCCAACAGCTGAAATACAACAGTTTAGAACTGAAAATAGGCAGAATGATCATAATTAGAGAATACTTATGATTTATATGTGGTTTATAGGTAAAAACTTTTATAATCTTGCCCTTGAGAAAGATCGTTAATCTATCTTTACAACCGTTACGCAACCATATGAAAACAGGCTTAAGGTAACTTCTAAAAGACGATCGGCTAAACGAAAGTATATACAAAAACAAATCAATCTTACATAACGTAGCGTGCTCAAAAATTCAGGAGCGCCAGATCCACTTGGTTCGAGATAGTTTCGGTACAATGTGAACCAGCCACCATCATTGTAACCCAGGACCCTCGCGGGTCTAACCATTTTAGCAACATGGTCAATATTACTGAGCATTCCAATCCCACCAGCAGATGCACCACCGAACAGAATCTGGTGAATATAAAACGTGGAATTTAGTACTAGAGGGCACTCAGAGAGAGAATATTCCTAAGTCAGATAATTCAGTTATATATCGTGCATAGAATGTACAATGGGGCGTGAATGGGCTAATTATACGTATTCAGCAAAAGACAAACTTTTTCTACTGTAATTTCTCGTCCAATGCGTTTCACTGTAAATTTCCAGAAATCAACTCCAAAATGGGTTTAATAATTGCTAATCTGTCACCTTTTTTTTGTGGCAGAATAACGAAGTTGGAGTTGACTTCAACTCCTTACAGTGTTGGCAGGCGAATGTTTGCATGAGAGTTTTCTCAATTCTCACATGGAGAACAAGAGTTGCATGCGGATCGAGAGTTGGCTATAGATATATTACTGAGAAAAAAACTTTAATCAATTCTCACTTTCGTATATTACTGCCTGGTTCAAAAGACTAGCTAGTGCCTGCTGACAACAGGGTGACATCGTACCTTGGTATGTTTCGTATTAATCCTGTAATCTTGAATAAGTTGTCTCACGACACTTGTGACTATGTAATGTCCCAACATAGGTAGGCCGAATCCGTGATCTCTTGCGTGTTTTCTTCCAACAAACAGATCCCCACTACATGAAAATAATATAGTTTTTAAATGCAATGTGCCTTGGTCAGAGTATGTCTATGTGACCCAGTTTCGATCCTGTAATATGCAGTTTTTTATGACAATTTTACGGCACTTGCTCTGAGAAGAGCGCTTCCAGTTTGACTCTATCAAAAGCGTAAGTTAAGGTAATAAGCGACCGTTACCCGAATAAGGAAGTGTCCCTTACTAGACCTGTAGAGAGAACATTTAAAACTGATAGAGCTGTCCAGTATAAATAAATCCTACAGTAGCACTGGATCAATTAGAGACGATCCTTACTCGACTTCTGCGGAGAACAGTGTAGAACCGATGGAGTTATCCAGTATGAATAAAGTTAGTTTGGTTTAGGTTTGCTCCTGTAGTAACACTGGATCAATAAGAGATAACTCTTACTGGATCTCTAGGGAGAACAGTTTAGAACTGATAGAGCTATCCAGTATAAATAAAGTTAGTTTAGTTTAGGTTTCCTCTTGTAGTAACACTGGATCAATAAGAGATGATTCTTATAGGAAGAACAGTTTAGAACTGATATAGCTATCCAATATAAATAAAGTTAGTTGAGTTTAGGTTTCCTCCTGTAGTAACACTGGATCAATAAGAGATGATCCTTACTATGGACCTCTAGGAGGAACAGTTTATAACTGATAGAGCTATCCAACATAAATAAAGTTAGTTTAGTTTAGGTGCAACACTGGATCAATAAGAGATGATCCTTACTGGACCTCTACGAGGAACAGTTTATAACTGATAGAGCTATTCGGTGCCAACAAAGTTAACATAGTTCACCTGCAATACGGAATGAAAACTTTATTCCATTTATTAAACGTAGGGTTAATGTTCGGATCGTCTGAAATGAGGAATGTGCCAGTGATGGAGTTCTGAAGATATTTTGATGAACCAAATGCTGTTGTTTTTCTATCGTAACATTCTGAAAACAAGACACAAGACCCTCCCGCTTGAAGTCGTATCACCCAGTTGCGATTCTTACGATTGCGACTGATATAGAATGCCGCGTCCGAACCATCTAGAAAGGGAAGAAAATTGCAGCGTGGTCAGAAGTGCTTTGGTTCATTTATTATCGAGATCCGTCTGATGCATCAATAGTCTTAAGTCTGGTTTTACACTATCAACGTTTCTGTCATCACAGTGGGAATTTTGCATAGGTAAATTTTAAGTTTTGAAATATTTGCAAGAAATGTTTGAGGAAACTAACTTGGTGTTTAATTTCTTACAAATCCTTCAAAATCTACAATTTATACGTATGCAACATTCCTAGGGTAGCAGACAAAAACGCGACGTTGACAAAACTTTTGCGCCATAAACTTCCCATAATTTCTGTCGACGGGGGGGAGGGGACGCTCGCTAGAGGCGAACTGAAATTTTCGAGACACAAATAAGACCGAATTAGACATACTTTTGACATATTTCATTTGACATATTGACGTATTTCTTCCTTTTTCGACGAGTTTTTAAGTTTTTTCCTCGGTTTTTTCTCTGTTGAGAGCTAAACTGAATCTTGAGAAAGATGGAGGCCAAAGGCTTTCCAAGGAAGCCTCTGGCTACCATATTATGACTCATGTCTGACCACGGAGCATAGCTAGGGTAGAATTAAGGGTCTGTTATAGGGGTTAACCGCAAGACCAAGATTATATATGCAATGCACACATAAGGCTCAGTACTTTGCGAATGACAGTAGCCCGAGTGTTTAATATTTGCCCAGCGGCTATGTTACTGTTTACATTCTAAACTTCACTCTTAATTTTGTTTGACAGTCAAAGGTCATAAAGTCTAAAAATGTCTTTTTGTTGCTAGGATTCAGTGCGCATATCTTATCGCACGCGTTTGATTCGGTCTTTATCTTGATGTCTGCGAAAGCACGAATTACGGCATTCGATAAGTCTCGAAACTATTTAAGGCCATACTCGATTTAAGATGTCGAAAAAGAACTTTTATAGTTTGCCCTCTAGGAAGAAAAGGCTAATTATTGATATTAAAAAATTTATATACACTTAAACCAAAATAGCAGGGTCATTATTTTTAATGAAGATACTTAGCTTTAATCATAACACATGCAATATCATTGTAGTGTTTCAAGAGTTAAAAAGCACTTATATATTTTACAAACAATTTATCTTGCGGCTAGCCAAATTAAGACCAAATCCAGAAACGCAATTGTTAGAAATTACAGAAGATTGGTACATTTTGAACTAACCAAAGTCAAAGTCTAGCAGAACGCAAGGCTGACTGTTTTGTTAAAAACAAAGAATATCTTTTAAAAAAAATGTTGTGGGCTTTATCACGTCTTAGCAATTACTAAATAGTTGTCTAAGTTTGAAGTCTTTAATAAAGAAATTCTTGGGATGCAATGGATTTCTTCTTGTTCGAGGGGGTCTCGATTTTGAGATAAAAACAGAGGGATACCAAACCAAAAATTCCACTTCGATTCTTCTCTCTCTATGATATAACTCACATCATAGCCACTTTCACCCCATCAGGGTAATTTGGAATAAATATTTTTGCTGGTAAATACTCTTGAAACAGGAATAGTTTATAGTTATACTCTTTTCATTAGCAATATTAATAACAAGCTTCCAAAATAATGTTTTTGCTTTACCTTCGTTTCTAAGGTGGGGTATGAAATCTTTTTCAAAAAATCTGTGCGGTATCAAACAAAATTTGAAATTCTCATGTGGGGTAGAACTGAAACATTTTCCAAAATCTTACAATAGCTTCCTATAACTTTTAACTACTTAATGACCGCTCCCCAAGAATGACAATGCTTTGAATATTCTAATTAACCAATTGTTACACTTTCGTTATAGCACAACTATATACAATTTGTGAAGTCTTACGAAAGTTATTAATCGAAACCTAAATTGAACTATAATTTCTATCGACTCTTTAAACTGCCCTCGAAGCCCAGAGCAAACACTTTTAGGACTTATTTGTCCAGTGTTGTACCAGATTACTATACACGAGGAAACCTATAAACTAAACTACTGGATGGCTCTACCAGTTCTAAACTGTTCTTCCTAGAGGTCCAGTAAGCTGTAAGGATCATCTCTTTATATTCATCCAGTGTTACTACAGGAGGAAACCTAAACTAAACTAACTTTATTTATACTGGATAGCTCTATCAGTTCTAAACTGTTCTCTGTAGAGGTCCAGTAAAGATATCTCTTATTGATCCAGTGTTACTACAGGAAGAAACCTAATCTAAACTAACTTTATTTATACTGGATAACTCTATCAGTTCTAAACTGTTCTTCCTAGAGGTCCAGTAAGGATCATCTCTTTATATTGATCCAGTGACAGTGTTACTACAGGAGAAAACCTAAACTAAACTAACTTTATTTGATACTGGATATAGCTCTACCAGATCTAAACTGTTTTTCCAAGATCTGGACTGCTGGAGGTTTGATTGTGAAACTGATCCTGCTATTCGTAGAAATCCACTGTATTTTGCTTCACACGCACGCTTATTGTGGTATTTTACAAATTTGTGAATGTGACATAGACGTGATATGTGAATCACACAAATTGTTTTCAGCTGTGAAACTACAAAGGTTATCATACCTTATACTAGCTAGATGTCTGCAGAAGTTTTAGAAGCGGTTGAAATTTTTGATCAAAGATTCCATCAGTATAAACTAAAGGCTGGTTTAGACTATCAAAGTTTCTGTGATCCCAGTAGGAACTTTATACAGGTAAATTCTAAGTTTTGAAAGATTTGTAAACATGTTTGAGGCAACACACTCAATGTTAAACACTGAGCCAGTTAATTCCCTCAACATTTCTTATACAAATCCTTCAAAAACTCAAGAATTTACCTATGCAAAATCCCTACTCAGCCTCAAGGCTTAGTTATATGTGATTTTATTCGGTGAAAAAATGCACGTATGGAAAAACTTTGCGCACACACATTGTACCGTTTTAGCCGCAGATTAATAATGCAGTCATTACTGAAATATTCTCTCAATAACGCCGTAATTTAACCCCGAACTCAATTAATCGCAAACATTTACAGACTGAAACGAGGGATCAGATTGGAGTTTTTGATCCTAAAATGATCTAATCCTGCAATTCCAATGGGAGGAGTTGAATGTCTGTATTTTAGACCTACGCGCAAGTAACTTGGCAATGTGTGAAATTTTAAACAAATACGCGAAACAACACGCGTTTGCCACATATGGCTTCTTCATTATGTTTGCCTGTTCTCATACAAACATGCTAAGCTCCTGGTATTGTATTTCATATAAAGCGCAAATACCACACGTCGCTTGTATTCAATTATACTGTGTAATATATCACCTTCAGCGCTTGTTTGCCTCGTCTTAGCTTTATTAAACGTCATTGTATAAGTCGTACGACTCTTAAGGCCCCTTTAAGCGAGGCAACATTTTAGTCCAACGTTGCTAGCCTCGTTTGAAAACCATGCATGTTCATTGCTATTGGATTGGGTTTAACAATGTTTAAAATTTTCATTCAGCATTGTGCCGACATCGCCGATATTGTTGGCCCAACAACAGGGTTTATAGGGAACTCTATACAGTCAGGAAATTCAAAAAAGTTGAGCAACTCACTCGAGCTCAAAATGAGCAATCCATTCGAGAATAAAATTCTTTGCATTAAATGAATATAAATTAACATCTTTATTCCGCATCAAAAATTCTTCACGAGCAAATTGCAACATATGCAGCGCGTTGCGCAACAAAAATTGTAACAATTTGCAACTTTTTAATTTGATCGACTTTAAAATTTGTGTATGAAATACTCTGAAATATGTTTTTCGTTCGATATTTAGCATACTCAAATTAGTCAAATATAATCTCGTAATCTAGATATGCCATGATGCATGAGAAACTATCTTTCTAAATTAAAATCATACATCGCACAGCATCATTTGTATATAAGCTGAACGAATTTGGCGTTTTTCGATGAAGGAGGCCATAATTTTACTGTATTTATAGTTTCCGAAAATACAAGACGCATATATCACTAGCATTCACACTATTTTCTTGTACCCATTCAAGAGGTTTAGTTTAGAAATTTGGCAAGTTTCAAGGGTCTTAAACCGCACAGGAAAGAACCATTAGGATTTATTACAAATTAGTGACAGTTGCAAGCAATTGGCCTTCACAGGAAGGGTGCCGATGAAGTGATGAATGATCGCAAATTTTCTTGAAACTTATAACAGGATTTAGCTTAGGTTATGCCTTGGGAACTTTCCTACAAACTTTAAAGTACCAATGTAATTTCGGCTTAGATTGTACGGAGGGCATAAGTTTATGTAGAATTTTCGTGTGCGTGTTTTCAAAGTAAACACATTGAAACCGGACAAATACTCGCGTAATTTTGTTGTTTTGAAAATGAAATATTATACCCATGGCATAGTAGACTTAAACAAAACAATGTCTACCAGTTTACCTTATCTCTTGTAAGCTTTTAATGCAAAAGGATAGGTTATAGAGTCCCGCAGAGACTGGTAACATAGAAGGCTAATTGATACATTTATAAGAATTTTATAATAAGTTCCATTTGGCTTTTGCGAACGCTTAATTTAAAATACTTGTCATAGAATTATTACAGCACAAACTTAAATAATCTTGCTACATTCTAAGCCAAGATAATATAATATTATTAACGTAAAACATAAACTCACCCAGACAGCTAGCGTTTACCCATTTCGCATTCCGCACATAGACTTTGCGAAGGTTCAATTTGTACATCGAATGCCTTTTCTTGTGTTCCTTACGTTTTGAGCGAGTTTTTGATATCCTCGTCGACACTGGCTCGGATAATAACACAAACACACTTAAAAGTATTATTAAACGCCACACGATACGTCTATTCCACTTCATTTTAAGTAGATTTACCGATACAAAAATATACACAGTTGAAGGCAACGTAAATCGTTCGTGAGAATGGCTGGAATACGATTAAATGCTTTACCATAAGCCCTTGTGAAACGTTCAAATCGAGAGTGCTGGTATTAACCACTCAACAGAAGCGAGTTTACACGGAGGCTCCAAACGAGATCATAATTCGAAGTCCCCTACAAGGCGATTAAGTCAATTGTGAGTGCTGTTTAACGAAGCATGCTATGCACATATAGTCTTAGTGAAATTTGCAAGATATTAAAATAATTGGGCTGCGGGCCTCGCCAGTGCATGGCTATGTAAACAGGATAGACGTGCAATTAAGGGCATTGAATATCGAGCTGTCATCATACAGTCATCTGTGGTATTTCACGCAAACGTATTATTGAAATAAAGCTTGCGATGCTTTTTTCCGAGTTTCGAGCATTTCAAAACTTCTATAAAGTTTAAAAACGTCTTTGTTTTTTACACCTGGTCGCTAATTTTTCTTAATTACTTTCTCGCCTTCTTAATTGCTTCTAAAAAGCTTTAGGATCTCGCGTTCTTTGTGTTCCAAATAAGCTTGTCATGTATTCAAAATTAATATACCTTGACAACTAGCAATAATATATAAGCCGGTTTTACTTTGATAACCAATTTTCTATTTTTGTTATGTCTCGTTTCCATATGAGAAATATTACTGTACAAATATAGGTAAAAAGTTTTCGTTCATTGCTAGTGTAGTGAAGTTTTCGTTCATTGCTAGTGTAGGGCTATATTCAGTATAAATAAAGTTTAGGTTTCCTCCTGTAATAACACTGAACCAAAACGAAATGACCCTCACTGGACCTCTAGGGAGGGACACTTTAAAACTGATAGAGCTATCCAGCATAGATAAAGTTAGTTTAGTTTAGGTTTCTTCTTGTGGTAACACTAGACAATAAGAAACTATCCTTGCTGGACCTCTATACTAGAGAGAACAGTTTAGAACTGATAGAGCTATCTAGAATAGTGATTAGTGTAGTTTAGGTTTCCTCCTGCAGTAACACTGCCACTGGATCAATAAAAGATGATCCTTACTGGACCTCTACGGGAGAACGGTTTATAGAACTGGTAGACGTGTCAAAATGTTACAATCTGCAAATTATCAACTTTTTCTAAGGTAGGAGCTTTTGTTCTCTACATAATCGCCCACGAAACCCCTATGGCCATGCGGCGGAAATTTGAACGCCACCTCAATTTTGTTTACTTGGTAACATCCTGGCTATTGTCTTCCTAAAAGAATGAAATAAGTATAGTACGGATAGTGGACAGAAAGACTGTTCATAGCTTTTATTTCCACAGTGGTCTCGCTACTAGACTACCCACCGGGCACACGTTGTTCAGTCAACGTTGAAATTTGGTAGAAAAAAGGTTGCGACGTCGACAACCTAATATCTACGTTGCTCTGACGTTCTTTTACAAACATTGGTTCAACAGCAGCCAACAGACGTTGAATTAACGTTCATTCATGGTTAAATGTACGACGTCGATTTGTGAACCAATCTCAACGTTGTTTTAACGTGGATTCAACGTTGAATTAAGGTTGACGAGATTGGCAACCTAATTTCAACGTTGTTTCAACGTCGAAACAGTAACGTCGATCCAATTTGCATAGTCAACCCTTTTTCAACGTCTATCCAACGTCTGGAAGGTCATTTCCAACGTTGATTCAACGTTGGATAAACGTCATTTTGCCCGCTGGGTACCTATACATGAAATGGGATAATATTAATTTCGTAACTTCTTCATTGCAACTGCACTTGATTGCAAGAGTTTGGCCCAGTAGAACTGCTATTTATTAACTTAGAAAGACGGTAAAGGAGTGGTAATCAGTTGAAGAACATGAGTGATAGAGGACAACTCATGATCATGTGTAATCTAACCATATTTGAACTGTGAGATTCTACTAACTCAAAGAACATGCACTACCTCTGACAGGCTCTGTATGATGTAACCATGCTTAACTCAGCGGTGAGTTAATTGATCAGATCACTTTAAGGTAGCTCACATTCAAGAACATATGTACTACTTCTGCATGATCTAACCACGCTTGACTCAGCAGTGAGTTTTGTACAACTTTAAATCATTTTAAGGTAGTCCACATTCAAGAACATCTACTATCTCTGTATGATCTAACCATGCTCGACTCAGCAGTAACTGCCAGTAAGTTCTGTAAAACATCAGATCAGATCACTTTAAGGTCGCCCACATTCAAGAACATGTACTACCTCTGTACGATCTAACCATGCTTGACTCAGCAATGAGTTCTGTGCAAATTTAAAACAATATAAGGTAACCTACATTCAAGAACATGTACTACAGTCTACAGTACTATCTCTGGCTCTGCATAATCTAAACTTGCTAAAGTCAACAGAGAGTTTAATATATCACTATGGGACAGTCTACATTCATGACCCTATTACCGCTGCTAACTTAGCTCACATGAGTTCTGTTTATCATACAATTTTCAGCTTAACCTAACGAGCTGAAATACATGATCTACCAATCTTTATTAGCAACTGAATTCCACGCCCACATGTTATAAGGCGTCTTTTTCCGTAAATAAGTCCAAAACCTTACTTTAGACAGGAAATGTCAGAATTCGGTTTAAATGTTTGCTAACATCTGAACTAATCAGACATATCCCGATCGGTCTGTGAGGAATTCAATGATGACTGAGGGATTATTAATTGTGGTCATTTATCTTCATAACAGTTATCTTAATGACGATCTCTGTTTATTGATCGAGTAACGTAGCCCCAGTCCCTGTGGCGGGGTGGGGAAGGTGGTAATAGCGATAGTGACGCTCACTGGGTAGGGTTAGTTCAAAAACTGAGGACGGACCCCATCAGCCACGGCCTATCGCCCAGAAAATTAGAAAACGTAAAAAATGCAGGTTAAGAATCAATGGGAAAATGCAAAATTCATAATGCTAAATAACAAAGCCTCCATCGAAAACGGAATTTTCCAGAACATTCTATAAATATTCAATATAAGTATAATAATATATCATTCAAGCAATGACAACCCCACACCAAACTACGTACAAGGTGGGACTTCAGCTCAAAGTTGTACTTATTCATTCCTCGTTGGCTCAGTAAAACAGAAGATGAAACTATATAACTTCACCTGCAAGAGTTTAAATTTGTACGACAACAGAGCACCACATTCAAGATATTTCCAAGCCAGTGCATGTACACTAGTTCAGCATAATTTAGACTCAGCCCACTATAAAGTAATCTTATCCTTGTCTTCCTAAGTAGAACAATGATGTTTTGTACAACGTAAGATCATTTTAAGATAATCTACATTAAAACAACGTCTACTACCAAACTCTGCATGATCATTTACGACTCAGTTAACTTGGAGAGAATGCAGGAAAGACGTATCTCTACTTGACAGAGGTAGGTTTACACGCTGCGATTTGTGGGATAAAAATATGACTGCTGACGCTACAATTCTTCTTCATTTAGTTTTGGAGAAATTTGAAATACAACCACTCGACACGTGCTTATGCGATTATGTACGCCAGAATACGAATTGTATACGACAAACCGCAACGTGTAAACGTACCTTTTAGAAAATCATATCAGCATAAAAATGAATTACGCCAAACTGAAGAAACCTCTAGTCATCACTACAATCCTGGAAAAATATACGTAGACTGTTTGAATTATTACATCTCAAACTCATTAATAATTCATGAGTAAATTAGCCAACCATATTACTTTATTTTGCTCACATGATAATACTGGATACCTGATGAAGTATATATTGATACAGTCCTAGGACTGGACCAAAATTAACTCACCTCACTAGTATAGTAATTTATTCGCATAAGATGTCATTTCAAATCCTCCAACTCAGACTGAACTTGATTTCAAGTCCTCGCATTTTGATCCAGTCCTCGGCTTCGCCTCGGACTTGATCAAATTACGCAGACTTGAAATCTAGTCCAATCCTCATAGTCGGATTTGAAATATTACATCCAAATTTGGGAAAATGTAATGAAAATACGAGTATTTTTTTTTAAATCGAACCAACCATCTGCCTTAAACTGCCCCCTCCAGAACAATGTTGGTTTCGGTAAAGTAGATTTGTAACACATATATCATCTAATTACCTCTGCGTGATCTAACATGACTAATTCAGTCAACTTGGTGACAGGAAAAAACCAACTCTATCACGAGTTCTGCACAACAGGTCAAAAATAGAGGATCGTCATATTCACACGCAAAAATCTCACATCTTGTGGCAAGTCTGCCAACAAGCCGTCAACAAGTTGTGTTCGCACTGCTTGTTCCAAGTTGTCAACAAGTTTGGAACAAGCTGTTAACAACTTGTGACAACCTTGTTGATATTATCAGACTTGTTGCAAGGTTGTTCCAACAAGTCCGATACAGTCATGATTTAACAATATTGTTACAACCTTGTGTCGTCAACCTTGTAACATTATTGTTATATCATGACTTGTTAGATTAACCTTGTAACATCCTTGATAGATCATGACTGTATCATACTTGTTAGATCAACCTTGTAACATTCTTGTTATATCATGACTGTATCAGACTTGTTAGAACGACCTTGTAACAAGTCTGATAATGCCATCAAGCTTGTTACAAGTTGTTAAAAGCTTGTTCCAAACTTGTTACAACAACTGGGAACAAGCAGTGCGAACATAACTTAATTGTCGACAGCTTGTGAACAGATTTGGAACAACTTGTTTGCAGACCTGTAACAACTTGTGCGTTTTTACGTGTGTATAAAGCGTTTGAACATGACGTCACAGCCGCCATGTTGGTGCTTCAATTCAAAATAATTTTAATTCGACTCCTTTATGTGGAACACCAACATGGCCGCCATGGCTTTTGTCGCGTTGTTCACAGGGTGTAAAATGAGTGTAAACGCTCTATAGATGAATCTAGTTTTCTGTGATTAATAATCCTAAGGGCCTACGGCTAAATCCGCGGCGGATTAAGCTTTAAGAACCGGCGATTGGATTAGTAAGATTGGATATAATTAAGTGAATTAACATTGGATTAAGGAAATAGTCTAAGGAGGAAGCGAATAATTGCATTATACTGAAAGTATTTATATTTTAACGCGTATTCTAGTCTAACCAGAACAATCCTTTTAGCTCTCGTAACTAAAAATAGTATTCGAAACGAAGTGGTAACCAAAATAGCTACGCTCGCTTGGCTTTCCTAATAAAGCAAGAAAATTTTCAGCAATGCACAGGAGATATGAGCAAAAAGTTATGATGAATTATTTTCTTCAATAAAATTATCATCATATAAAGCTATTCTTAAAATATTTACAAAATCTCAAATGAAATCATTGGTCGGATTCTGGCCTACGGAGCAGGCTGTATTACAGCCGGCATGAGAGAAAGACGGGCAATGACCGTTTCGGTCATTCATCGCCTGGGGTCATTCCATTTAATACCCACTGTGACGAGATTTTCTAAAGGGGTCTGAAATTCTGAATTCTAAGGGGGTGCCAAATTGAGAATTCTGAGGGGAGTCGTGAATGAAGAATTTCTTGAAGGGGTACTACCTTTTGACGAAAATTTCAATTTTTCAATTCTGTCATTTTTTCTAATATTTCTACTTTTTTTTTTAAATTGCTGAAGTGGGTAAAAAAATTTCCGAGGGAATTTTTTTATATTAAATGTAGGTATTAAATGGAATGGCCTCTGCCACGCTGGATAGTTGGAGATTTATACTACAGTGTAGAGCCAGATGATCTGTCAGGTCTGAGTGTGTGTCCATGGAATTTTTGCTATGATGTCTACGATTGTAGTTTAGCTTGATTGGCGATCCATCTGATGTGTATAAATACAGTATTGGACAAGCCATTAAAGAAATATCAGCTATGATTTGCTCCCAGATCCATTGCCAAAATTTGTCTATAATGCGTGCGGATAGTATGTCTTGTGTTGACACTGTAACGGATAATCCTGCAGACGGATGATGCATTTTGAGGAATAGATCTCCTGTACAAACTGGGCTAATTTCAAACACATATGACCATAATGGCCCATTCTTTTTTATCTTAACTCGAAGCCATTCCGGGCATTGACGACAGTGATAGATTGACCGACGGTGGAGGTGGTCGAACATTATACGAAGGTCCACGAACTTCGTACGAGTTATAGCGATGAAAATAACAGGGACACACGGGATTTCCAAGACTGTAGGGGTTACACGAGGCATAGTGACCTTGACACGGTGGCCGTGGTATGCGCAGATAGGCTTGGGCATTAGGAGGGACGGCGAAGGATTGGAGTGGATCTCCGAGACTTTCCCGTTTCCATTTTGTACGTCTGTTTTGGTACCACGTTTTCACCTGAAAGAAAAAGGAAAATTTGTCAAGGTTCTATTCTGTCATCTGATCTTTCTTCTTCCGTTGTTATGACAAGGAAGAGGAAAGCTAAACTAAACTAAACTAACTTTATTTATTTTACTGGATAGCTCTATCAGTTCTAAACTATTCTCCCTAGAGGTACAGTAAGGAACATCTCTTACTGATCCTCATGGCCAGTGTTACTACAGGAGGAACCCTAAACTAAGCTAACTTTATTTATACTGGATAGCTCTATCAGTTCTAAACTGCTCTCCTTAGAGGTCCAGTAAGGATCAGCTCCTATTGATTGAGTGTTACTGCAAAAGAAACCCGGCGAACTAAATTAACTTTATTTATACTGGATAGTTCTATCAGTTCTAAACTGTTCTTCCTAGAGGGCAAGTTAGCCCAGATTCATTCATGCCACTGTTCTAAAGTCAGTGATACTAACCTGTTTTTTGCTCAAATTCAAAGCTCGTGCCAGTCTATCGCGTTCCATGGTCGTCAAATATTTATTCGCTTGAAACGTTTCTTCCAGACATTTCAGTTGAACGCTCGTGAACGCCGTCCTTCTTCGGCGAGATTTGTTGTCTTTGGAATCGCTATCACTAGTACTTCCTTCCCTGCTTCGAGACTCGCTGTTCGTGTTGTTGTTGTTTACATTGTTGCTTGTATTGCTGTTTGTGTCGTCGTTGCTGCTGGTATGCTGGCTGTAAGGGTAGGTGGTGTCAAAAACATGGTTGTCGGATGGTTTGGTGACCTCATCTGCAATATCGTTGTGATGGTGCAAGCGTTCTCTTCCCGAACCTAAATTAAATGGAAGAATGTGATCAACAGACACTTCCCGGGGAGAGTAAGCCATAGCCTATCGAAGGGAAGATGGCTGTGAAACTCATTAGAATAACAATATATAGAGGATATTGCATGACTTTTATCTTTGAGTGGTGAAAAAAATATTGTTTTTAACACGAGAAGATAAAAGTCATATCTTCAAGCCACCGTGTAATGTTCTGTTTATTATATAGTCCCAAGCAAACAATTGTGAAATTTCACGCTCAAAAGCAAATTGGAAAACGCCACGTGATCGATATCTTCACTACTGAAGATTTGGAAAATATCTCACTGTGTATTTTTCAGTATCTCACGCCCTCTACTATAAAATAAAACTCATTCCATTATCTATGTTAGTCAACGTGTTTTCATAAATCTGGTTCTTCACCGTCACGTGTGTATTGTATTTTTGCCCAACTAACTAATTATTATAGCAGCGAGTTCTATGTTTCTGGGCAGGCTGAAAAGTTTACCTGACCACGGTGGGAATCGAACCCGAGACCTTTTTCAATTCCCACCGTTGTCAGGTAAACTTTACAGCCTGCCCGGTGTGAATATACACTCAGAGTAACATCAGAAACATATTCGCCTGAGTACATAACATCAAAAACACATGCACAAAAAAATCATGATAATTTATTATGTTACAAATAAAATGACGGTTGCAAAGGAAATTATGAAGGCCTTGTTTGGTATTACTGTGGCAATGTGGATATATACCACTGGCCGATACAATTTAGCTCCTGAGTAAAAATAGATTGAGCACGGGGTATCTGCATGCATGGGAAAAGCTGCGGTGTTTAAGAGATTCAAACTTAAAACACTTTTTTCTCATGTGACCGTGGCGAAGCAATCAAATTAGTCTTTTTCCAAAAGAGATCGCAGTGCATTCTGGGATCGTTTGGAGGGACAAAACTGATATATGGTGACATGCGTCAAAGATGTGAAAGACTAGAAGAAGTATCTACTATCAACTTTTTAGACGACCAAAAATGAAATTTCTCCTTTTTACATTAAACTTTTAATTTAAATGTGTGCTGCCATAGTTCGTGTCCCCCCGACCCAGGACTTTAGGAAATGGCTGATTGAATGAGACAACTCAGTTGTGCCATGTTGCAGGAATCTAATCACAATGGTGAAAATATACTGTATGCATCCATTCACGATTGTGCTACCATGCAATGTGAATGGAAAGTTACCATTATTCCTTCAATTTACAGCATTATGTTATGAATGCATTCATTAGAAGGAAAACTCCAGAAAGCTATGGTTTTATAGCTCGTGCCATCTGCATGCACTTAGAGATGTAATTGAGCACATTAATGTTGAAACGCTCGCCTTACTGCTGTTCTAACAGGCGTCTGACGGAGCGAGGAATGCGCGCTGGCTGTGATAACGAACATTGCTTATTTTAATAGCAGGAAATTTCCGCTGCATAATGGCGAACTTTATACTCAGAAAATCCTGTTAGACTAAACTTTGCACCGAGTAATCTTATTAAGAAGCGGCCAGGCCACCCCGACCGATTCAGAAATTTAGCAACAATATAGTGAGCAAGGTCTTCCATGCGATCTTAGAAGTAAATTAATTATACTTGATATAGTTCTGTCCGCAGTTCTAAACTGTCCTCCCTATACTAGAGTAGAGGTCCAGTAAGAGTCATTCCTTATAATTATCCAGTGTTACTATATACACGAGATTGAGGAAGCCCAAATTAAACTAACTCTTTTATTCTGGATAACCCCCTAGAGGTCCAGTAAAAGTTATCGCTTATTGATCCAGTGTTACTACAGAAGGAAACCTAAACTAACCTAACTTTATTTACACTGGATAACTCTATCAGTTCTAAACTGTTCTTCCCAGAGGTCCAGTTATAGGATCATCCCTTATTGATCCAGTATTACTACAGGAGGAAACCTAAATTAAACTATCTTTACCTATATACTGTATATGACGTCTCCAGACTCGTTTCTCTGGCCTATATAGAGGAGCAAAACTAGTGTCATACTGTATCACGACAAACATACAATGTAGTCCAAAATGCAACATTTTTCACGATTTGCAATGCAATCCAAATAACAAAAGATGGTTATTATGGTTAAAGACGTCTATAGCTAGTTTACTTTAGAAATAAACTTATCTTAAAAATATCGGTGTTTATTGCCTGATATGGCAAGCAATCATCATGCGCATTGTTGAATGAAAGATCTCGCAAATGAAATTCATTTATCAATCATTGAGACATGGCGGCAATCGAGGCAAAACGTTTTAAAAATATCAATATCATGCACTGTACGCACTTTCACGGCCCCTTGAAACGAACTTATTATCACGTTGAAAGATTGGCGTTGTCAGGGAGGGTGAAAATACGGAACTAAGTTGAATCAAATATGAAACTGCAACATTTAAATTATAAACAACTCGCTCTAAGTCACGACCCAATAGATGTTTACTGCGCATTATCATGAGGTAGATTGTGGCCAAGCTGAAGTTATCGGAGTGAGAATATAATATCAATTCCTTTCATTAGATGTGGTACACTGTCTTGTATATTTGGTTGCTAATAAATAGAGTTGAAAGATGGATCTTGCTTTTTGGAGCGGAATGTTTTTGAAAAGTGAATTTGACCAAGCATAATTCACTAGCAGTCTTTCAGTCTGAGATTTTATACTCATTAAATTGCAACCATGAATTATTAATGAAGAAAACACCGTTTTAGAAATCATGACTGCGAAGGAGTTTGTCTGATCACGGTCTGATACAAAACCCTGCTGATATACATAACTTTAAATTCATTTTCCCACCAAAATATCATTCCTGTCTTCAAGAATACGATTGTTGATCATAAACTATATTTTGGCTAGCTATATTGTTTGAAGGCTTTGAAAAGTTTATATATGCATAATTCGGACCCAATGCTGTACAATGTATATAATTTGTCAGGTGTCGTCCGTTAAAATGCCTCGTTATATACGTACAACTCTTAGTGAAAGGGACGACCTTTAATGGGATATTTTAACCACTGTGTAAGCCCTGACATCATAAAAACGCAGTTAACTCTCTGTAGGAAGCTGAACTAGTAAAGTAGGGATTAAAAAATCTGGGGATTAAAAACAAACGCACATTTAACGCCAAGCAGGAGATTTCACATGTGAAAACATCTAAACAACTTAAGCTCAGTTGTTAACTGCGGGACAGTTTAGAAACAAAACCTTGTTAAACCCAGCATGTATCTTCACGAGAAGTGTATTTTGTTATATAACTCGTGTTGGCTTTTCACACATTGTTATGTTATATACATGTTACAGCTAATTGTTATTTGCGTTTTTAATAGCTCTTTCAAAAGGTTTGTAATATATACGAAGCGAGTAAGTCAGATTTGCATATTAGACTATGTGAATGTTTCATTCGTGAATACTGAACCTACAGTAAATTTTTATGTGAATCAAGATGAAATCTGTATTCCATTTGCAGATATTGATTATAAACAATCGTTTCTTTTGAATTTTCTTCAAAGTCATTTGGAACATTGTATTGTTCACGATAAACCTGACTCAAGCCCACAATTACTCAACCAACAAGGCTGACGCTATACCGCAGCGAATTGACGGCTGTATACCCAGTGAATTTGTGTAGAAAAACGCGAATTATTCAATGAACTTGTAAATGCGCAAAATATGCGCAAGACATGTCCTCGCGGCTAATCATGCACGCAAATTAAAATATACATCCTCTTGATTGATATTCCGACGCAGGTATACAACTTTAAAGAAGTGATTTTGCCAGCGAGTAAAGTCAATGCTATACTATGGAATTCTAAATGTGCTATTCTCTACTGAAGGTAGAATTAGAGTCCCAGTTGTTGCTGCGAGATTTACCTGGTATGCGAACAGAGCTCGGCGCGGGCTTCATTTTAACCAGTCAGTTGTATTTTCATGTTTTTGCAGCTAGCATTTTGAATTTCCTTGTTTTGTGAGACACTCGCTAGGGAAATTTAATTGGGTTTTCTTTCGCTATTTTGTTTTGCAAAAATGTTCCACCAAACGAACTCTATATTGTGTAACCTGTGCATGCAATAAATTAGACCTAGGTGTATATAATTCATCTTTGTTTTGAGAGGAAAACTAAACGTATGAAAGCAATCAATTTAGGAGCAAATTTTCTATGATAAATTTCATGTGGCAAGTTTTATTTGCTGGTTTCACGTGCGAACGTACAACATATTTTCCATGACAAGTTTTTGGTTTTCTGACTGCCCATGTACGATAGCTATTTTACGCTATATTACAACAACAAATCATGCACTGCCACAGTCCGTATCCAAGCGTTCAAATTACCCTGCCAAATCTTCTTTGTGAACCCAAACAAACGAATAAGATTTGTAGGTAGTGCAAATAAAATCAACAAGCTTTCGTTGTTAGGGATGCAACTATCTGAAAAATATAAGGAGAATTTCGACATTAATCGAGGGCCTCTGCTCGAAACGTCGAAATTCTTCTTATATTATTTTCAGGTAGTTGCATCCCTACCAACGGAAGCCGATGAACAAGATTTGTACTTTGTGAATTTTTTTCTATGACAAATACACTCGTTCAAAAGCTAGTATGTCAGCTCAAGAGTGGACTTTCGCAGAAAAACTTGACAAAGTTGCCTGTAAACACGCGAGAAAATAAAACCTATCATGAAAATTTCTCACAGAAAACTTGCTCGTCTGAAACCGGCTTTGGTTTCGGGCGCATCACCCCACCAGACCATACAAAATGCAAGTAAACCTTAACTGAGTAAAAACCCTCGGTAAAACGACCTCGTTTTTCAACCAAGGTCTCGGCAAGACAAAGCGCACTATGCTATACTCAATCACCCTCAAAAATCATGAAATATGCCACATACAATGCCAGCTTTACGAAATAGATATTTTGCACAAAACAAGGAAATTATTTCTACATCTGTATATTAAACTTACCTCCAAAGGGCTGGAAATCAGGCACTCTGCTGGAAGTGTAACCAAAATTTGCAGGCGTTTGCCATCGTGGTAAAAACTGTTGAAAGCTTCCCTCGTATTCTTGTCTTCTTGATGAAGAAAGCAAAGCATCGATGCTGAACATGCTTTGGTTGGGATTCTGGCAAGGTTCTTGCATGATCGCGTCCACTCACGAGACTTTTATTAAACTAACGATTAAACTGCTCATACCAACTTTTGAAGTCTGAGCTTTACCGAAAATATGGAATTCATTCAGGTGGAAATTCGAAAACCTGGAATCTTGGGTGTGGGACCTGGAATCAATGGGTGCGGAACCTGGCATCTTTGGTGTGGAATCTGAAAAATAGAATCAGTATTATGTTACAACTGAAGAAGAGTTGATAGAAAACTGACTTTTAGACTTAATTATACAGCACACATTCCGAGAGTTAATCCCTTCAACTGCTCAAAACACGTTTCCTAACAGATATTGATCAGTTACTGGTTGAAAATTGACCAATACATAATACCAAGGTTTTACAAACGTTCTCTGCAAATGCCACTCGTGTCGTTCGCTGTTCAGCAGATAAAATGTATTGCCAATAGATTATGTACATTTATTTTTATGGGGGCCCTGTGATGTAGCAATAAGCTCGGTAGGGTTCATATTTTTAGCAAATAAGCATGTAACGAATGTAAATAAATCTGAATAGAATAAATATTTTGTTTATAATTTGTTAAAGGGGCACATACACAGAATGTATATACGTATTAAACATGCAAATGTGAATAGTTCCATTGATACTAACAATGATATCATATTATTATAGACTTTTTTATGTTATTAATGACCAAGAACAAGGCTTAACATTAGTTTTAATTAGTTTACTCGTCATCAGATTAAAAGACTACAATATATTGTCTAAAGTGTGTGCATGTTCTTGGTAATTAATAACACAAAAAAGCCATTCATTAACATGGGGCTAAGAGAAAGTTCGAAATAAGAATTAAAAGGGAAACTTTCGTTAATGTATCACGATCAGTGCATAATTTGGTGCCATCAAAACAAAACGAATCCAGATTCCATACCTTGTATTGCAAATTCCAGATGGTAAATTCCAGGTTTTCCTCAGAGTCCGTTCATTCTTGCTGTCTGATAACTCAATTCACATGTCTTTAATGCTGTCTTTGATGTACTTGAGCTAAATGCGGGTACTTTATACAACACATTCAACTAAGCACTATAATCATTCTCTGTCAAAAATCTCCAAATATCAAAACTAAATCCTCAACAGAAAATATCTTTTCACCAGTTCCCACGTCTCACAAAATTTTGCAAAATTTTAAAATTTTGCAAAGTGTCTTTTCGTTCATTTCTCTTTTTTCCCCTTTCAGTTTAATCGTTCTTCCGGAAGTTTATATTAAATTCCTTTCATTTAGTTAATCAAATGCAAGTGATTACATTATTAGCATAATAACAACAAATTGTTAACTCCTGATTGCGTTGTCAACATCTCGAACGCGAATTATGCTAAATAGCGCGTCCTGACGCAAATTATTCTAATTTCGCGAAACTTGCGCGATTTATGCAAATGAGTGCGCAAATTTGTTTTTAGCCGTTTCAAGCTTGCGCGCACTTTTCAAGCCAGTTAATCTCATTAGTCTCGCAGTTTCTCCAACTGTTAGGCGTGCAGGGAGATGAATAGGGGAACCCTGCGCGTAATAGTCCAGTTAGCAGCAAGCACCGTACCGGGTGCGCATTTAGCTTGAATGACACGAATTAGCATGAATAGCATCGCGGAGTGACGGGTATAAACGTCTCTCGCCGTTGCTTGATTTGGCGGTGTCTTTAGAGACCGCTAGTCACAACTGTGCAATCGTTCTTTAAGGCTACGCCGATATAATACGCCGGGTTATAAATAGCACACTTGGTATATTAACGTTTATTACAGCATGTTGACAATGGCGAGTTTTTAATATGTAGCAACAATTTACCGCCTTTTTGCTTGCCTTTTGTAAATATTTTTACTTAAATAGGTTGTTTTAGAACGCGTTGTAGACTGGTATTTTAATTACCCCTGTTGTAAAACCGAAATCAGGTACCGGTATAAAAATAATAGTTTTCAAATCGATAGTTTTTGTGATTTGAAATAATTCAATTTGAGCTCTTATTTTTAACAGACGCTATGTGTATCAGACGAAAAAATGCAGTATCATACAGTACATGTAAAAAACACATTTTGACTTGCTAATTGTGTTTTATTTTAAGACATGCACCATAAGAAATAGGCTTGTGCTCATGAGCAGAAACCGATTGAAAGTTTTAATTTTAAGAGAACGAAATATAGATAACATCACGAACATAGTTATATGGTATAACAAATGCAATACTTGAATAACTTCTAGTTAGCCACTAACATTATCATACTCAAGTATAATACTCAAATGCGTTTCACCTTTTCTGCATTAGTAAACATCCCTAAGGATATTGTTATTGCATATATGCGTTATTACGTTAGCTAATAAGCAAATTTTTTAGGAAGAAATGCAGCATAGAATTTAACCATTAGAAGTTATGAACTTCTATTGATTAATATGACCTGGGGATATACATACAGTACACACACAAAAAGATACACTCAGTTGGGTGTCTGTTTATTTGCATTTTACCAACTTGAATGGCCAGTAAACACGAAGCTCTGGGAAGATGTTTTGTGACTGGTTGATTATGACAATGACAAAAGACGTAATTGGCTTACATAAACAAAAGGAATATTGTTCTTGCTTCGTTCTTCATTCTATAGCTTATTCTTTTGTCATTGTCATTGCCATAATCAATCAATCACAGAACGTCTTCCTAGAGCTTCATGCCGACCCTGAATGGTCTGTGCCAGTGCTGGTAATGACAAGTCTGTGACGATGATAAGAAAGCTTGAGGAACGTGGAGTTCTGCATGCTTGTTATTTTCAGGTAGTTTTATCCCTATCAATCATGCGTTTTATGAATTTAGTTATTTTTTTGAAAATATGGCAGAGAAACAATATATTAAAAGTTTTTTTAACAACAAACCATGACAAATGGTAAAGCCCCTATGGCCCTAGATTTATTATTTACAATATAATTTTTTTAGTATTTAAGACTAGTTTTAAGGTATCTTGTTCCTAATTTTCTTAAGAGACTGACAGGCAATTAATTACAGAAGAATTTTTCAACCAATGGCACTGTGCTGAAATTCTAGCCTGGTTGCCCTAGTATAAATATAAAAGAAAAGTTCGAAAGTAATTCTGAACATGGTTTTTGTTAAATTAACGCAACTGCATGTACATTTTGAAAATACCATAATCATAATCACGTAATTTAAGGCCCGTTTATACTTGCAATTTTTGCTGGGATTTTTTTCTTCTGATAAATGTAAACAAGTGAATGAGTTATGAATCTTCTAATCAGTGTAGATAGACTCAGAATATTCATATCACATTTACTCATTCACATGCATCCATAAGTCATTTGTAAAATGTAAAAACAAGGAGTTAATGGATGCCATGGAGTTTTACAACAGCAGAAAAACAATGGAACATTCTGATTGCAGGATTTTAACTGGATGCCACTATTGTTACACAAGCCTTATGCAAAGGTGATATATTTCGGTACATTTAGTTCTGTGATAAACCAAAGTTTTCTTTTTCAACTGATTTCTAAAAGTTTGAAATCTCAGTCCAAACTGAAAATTAACCACGCATCACTAAATTAACTCTCATAGATAATATTTCAAAAACATTTTCTTCGATTACTTTTTAAATCGCTGTACAGTATATACATAATACTTTATTAAATTCTTATGTGTTGATATATACATGAGACCTTGAGTCAGAATTCTGTTCATAGAAATCAAAAACACTTCTAAATATGTTTTCATATTCTACTCTGTCCCCAACATTTTTCGAATCAACAGATTTTTTAGGACTTTTCACACGTTCATAAGCATGGCTGACTGGCGCAGTTCGTAAAGACGATTTAGGTTGAGTTATCGAATGGTTCTGTAACAAAACACTCAGATCTGCACAAGTTAACGTCTCGCTCCGAACAGGCGATTTCATAGGTTTGACCTGTGTAGTGTTCCATATACCAGATTGGGTATGTTTTGGTTGGTTCTGTCGGCTGGTCGGTGCGGATTTGCAGGCAGTTCTGTGCCGAGGTACAGTCCAGTTTTTGTTAGACGAAATGTTTAGAGGCTTACCTGTGCCTTGTAGAAACATTTTTGTTGAAGTGTTGTGTACCTAGACAAGGTAATATAACTTGTGCTCAGTTACATGATGGAATGGTAGGGACATGGGGTAAATATCACCTCATTATGCTGCAATATGCCCCAATGCACCCTACATTACTATTTTACTATGCCTAACTCCAGACAATTTTACTCATCAAGGGGAGAATCTTGTACATTTTATATACTTGCAAATTTTAAAAATTATATCATCATTACCGGTTTGTCTGTTCTCTTTACCTCTGTTCTTGAGCTTCCGCTGCAAGTATACAAGAGAATATTCATTTTAAACCTTTTTTCAGACATTTCTGGAAGCTAAAATCGGGCAAAATCCAGACAAAATCAATCTATTAAAACATTCTTCTGTGGCTTTTTTGACTGGACTAATTTTCTCATTTCCCCCCTCCACCCCACCCCCCACCAAAAAAAAAGTTGGACATATTACAATTGGTTTAGACCCATATTCTGGGAGTGCAATCAACATTGAATGGCAGGGGGTAATGGTCAGGATTTTTCTAAATTTGCGATATTACAAAATTTTTGCAAAAAATAGGAAATGTCACAGATGTTTTGTCCAGGATTGTAGGATGTACAAAAAATAGGAAATTTCACAGATGTTTTGTCCAGGATTGTAGGATGTACTACTACATACATGTACATGAACGTATAGTTAATGCTCACCAACTGGCCTCTCTGTAGCTCAGATGGCTAGGGCACAGCACCAGAATCGTATTGCTTCAAGTTCAATTCCTGCCAGAGAACCTAGAGTTGCATTTTTGCAACCGTTCCTGGTTAGGTATAAAGTGTATATGCGAGTGTCTCAAGTAAAAACAAAACATTATGCACACAAAATGACTTTTTTAACATATGTATTAGTTGACATTATGTTGGTTATGAAATAGTAAAAATGTCATTCTTAGTATGCTGTCCATAACGTTTCGTTTTTACTTGAACCATTCACACATATATCAGGGGTGGATTTTTCTAGGGGGGTGCTAGGTGAGCAGCTGAGTGTTTCTTTATAATTATTTAGGGGGTGGTGGGAGATCATTCAAGTGAACTGGCTTCCTAACGACTTGAGCGCAGAAGGGGCAAGTTCCCTAAGGGGTCAAGGGGTATGCCCCCTTGGAAAATTTTGAAAATTGTAACCCTAGAAATGCCATTTCCTGCAATATGGGCATTGACTTCAAAAAAAGGAAAAACCTTGGAAATTGTGCCATATTTCTGAATTTGACTTTTTCCCACCCCCTTTGCACCTCTGATGACTAAGGCCCTGTGCACCCCCCTATAAATCCAACCCTGCATATATATTGTCACTTGGATTATTCATCTTCTCTAATATTCAGTTTCGACCAAGTGAAGTGCACTACAAATCTTGCACGTTGACAAAGCCCTGCAAGCTTTCCAATGGCAAGCAAAAACCATAATATAGCATACCATTTTACTCCAATGTTTTTACTGTATACCCGAGCAAAATCCTTCGGATATACCCACTTTCTTCCAGCAAAGTACCCGGTCTGTGGCAACGATGGTTTCACTGGATTACCAGATTGCCTGACACCATCATGCAGGCTAAGCTGCCCTTTCTTGGGATAGACGCTGTCTTGCTTTGTAGCAAACTCTGAATTTTGAAGATTTCTGGCTGCAAAACTGCTCTCATTTTGACAGCTTACTGTTTTTTCTTTTAACTGCATTAATTTTGCAAACTTTTCTTCAATTCTGAACTGTTTTGCACGCCTATATTGCTCAATATAACACGACGAATCTGTAAAATGTTCGAACTTCATGTCCAATTTTTTTAAACTTTTCGTCCAATTTGAACAAGGTGAATACCGACGGTAATTTAGACTTGAGCTTTTGTTTGTAATACTTGAAGAAACTTGACGTTTAACAGTATTAATAGAAGGTTTTTCTTCCTCTAAATACGGGTCAACATTCAGCCAGTCAGAAAATTGCTCATTTGCTGCTGTCAAATGAAATTGTTCCCCTCTTTTCGATTCTTGGAGCAGTAAAATTTGAGGCGATAATCCCTCCATAATTATCAAATGATCTTGCTGTAAGCGTGGTTATAAACAGAGTTTCCACAAACAAGGATAAAACTGTGTTTGTTTAGAGATTTAAATTCGCTCATTTGCAAAACTGTTTATAAACGGAGGCCATATTTTAAATATCCAGGGGGGGGGGGGGGGCGCACTAGACGAAAAGGGGGGGGGAGAATAAAATTATAGACCAGTCAAAGTTAACAAAAAATCACTAAGCTGTAAGCATTTTTAAAACAATTTTTTTTTAATATTAAATATAGTTTTACTTTTAACAACCTTTCAGAAAAATAGCGTAACGATAATATTTCAATATGTTAAAAAATTCTTGCTCTAATTTCTAGAGGTATTAGAAATATGGCGAATGTAATTTCACCAAAAACGTTGACATATTTTTTACTATGTCTATGTCTATAAATATTTCTATCAAGCCAGTGAATACCGCTTTAAGTAATCTTACGCACAAGTGTAGTTTTTCAGGTTTATCAAGGGTCACTCTGAAATTCCAGGACTTTTCAAGCAGATTCCAGGACCAAAATAAAAATTTCTAGAGAGGGTCCTGAAGGGGGGGTCGTAATCCCATTTCCCAACCCAAATTTTGACTAAATCCCATTGTCCCAGAGCACAAATCCCATCATCTCAGTGGCTGTCCTGCTCAAATCTTAATCCCATTCCCATTTTCTATTTTTTTTTTGCTGATGAATCCCAGTCCCAGTGCATGAAATCCAATTCCCCCCCCCCCAAAAAAAATAAGCAAATCCCAGTTCCCATTTTACCCCTTCAGGACCCTCTCTAGAGCTAGAGGCATACGAAAAACCTGGCATTTGAAAATAATGCTGGGCGTCAGCAATACTACAAAAGATCTAAGAAGCACATGGCCAGGGCACAGAAAAATTGTGCAAATTTAATACGGTACATTAGTTGGAAAGTTAGTGAAAAATGATATGTCCGAAATTTAGCGATTGAAATGTCCATCGGGCACGACTTCGACCATGCCTTTTGGCTTTTAGTCGGGCAAAACAAGCTCACAGTGACACCCCCCAGCCGTAATACCGAAGTTACCCAACCCCTAACCCTATTGTGCGCGGAAACATAAAGACACAACCGATATCATATCTCTTTGCCTGTGTAGTTGATTCTGATTGGCTGAGTTCAGAGGTCAACACAGTTCTGAGTTTACCTAACGTAAACAAATCTGACATGACGTTCAGAAATTGTCGTTATTTTCAACTCTTTGTTGCATTTCATTTGTTCAATAATGTAATGGTTAAAGCCCAGAAAATGCAACTTAGGGGAAAAGCTGGTCACAAGTGGAAATGCGATGCCATTTGGGATCGCTTCTTCTAAGCGTTCGTGTCAAATCACCCGTCACGCATACTGCCAGCGACAGAAATTTATTTTCCACGGCCATTGAGAAGATTGAAGCCGAAGTGCCAAGTCAAAAGGATACCAGCAATGGTAGAGGACCCAGATAAAGCAACATTTGGCCAAACGCTAACACAAGTGGAAATTCAATGGCAATGCCATTTAGGCTCGCTTCTTCTAAGCGTTCGTGTTAAATCACCCGTCAAGCGTCAGGCATACTGTCAGTGACAGATATTTATTTTGCATGGCCACTGAGAAGATTGAAGCCGAAGTTCCAAGTCAAAAGGATACCAGCAATGCTAGAGGACCCAGATAAAGAAACATTTGGCGAAACGCTAACACAAGTGGAAATTCAATGCCATTTAGGCTCGCGTCTTCTAAGCGTTCGTGTCAAATCACCCGTCAGGCATACTGCCAGTGACAGATATTTATTTTGCATGGCCACTGAGAAGATTGAAGCCGAAGTCCCAAGTCAATAGGATACCAGCAATGCTAGAGGACCCGGATAAAGAAACATTTGGCGAAACGCTAACACAAGTGGAAATTCAATGCCATTTAGGCTCGCGTCTTCTAAGCGTTCGTGTCAAATCACCCGCCAGGCGTACTGCCAGTGACAGAAATTTGTTTTGCACGGCCACTGAGAAGATTGAAGGCGAACTGCCAAGTCATAATGTAATGGTAGAAGCCCAGAAAATGCAACATAGGCCAAAAGCTGGTCACAAGTGGAAATTCAATGCTATTTAGGCTCGCTTCTTCTAAGCGTTCTGTCAAATCATCCGTCAGGCATACTGCCAGTGACAGAAATTTATTTTGCGCGGCCACTGAGAAGATTGAAGCCGAAGTCCCAAGTCAAAAGGATACCAGCAATGCTAGAGGCCTCAGATAAAGCAACATTTGGCAAAACGCTAACACAAGTGGAAATTCAATGCCATTTAGGCTCGCTTCTTCTAAGCGTTCGTGTCAAATCACCAGTCAGGCATACTGCCAGTGACAGAAATTTATTTTGCACGGTGACTGAGAAGATTAAAGCCGAAGTCCCAAGTCAAAAGGATCCCAACAATGGTAGAGGCCCCAGATAAAGCAACATTTGGCGAAACGCTAACACAAGTGGAAATTCAATGCCATTTAGGCTCGCTTCTTCTAAGCGTTCGTGTCAAATCATCCGTCAGCCATACTGCCAGTGACAGAAATTTATTTTGCACGGCCACTGAGAAGATTGAAGCCGAAGTGCCAAGTCAAAAGGATACCAGCAATGCTAGAGGTCCCAGATAGAGCAACATTTGGAGAAGCGCTAACACAAGTGCAAATTCAATGCTATTTAGGCTAGCTTCTTCTAAGCGTTCGTGTCAAATCACCCGTCAGGCATACTACCAGTGACAGAAATTTATTTTGCACGGTCACTGAGAAGATTAAAGCCGAAGTCCCAACTCAAAGGATACCAGCAATGGTAGAGGACCCAGATAAAGCAACATTTGGCGAAACGCTAACACAAGTGGAAATTCAATGCCATTTAGGCCCGCTTCTTCTAAGCGTTCGTGTCAAATCACCCGTCAGGCATACTGCCAGTGACAGAAATTTGTTTTGCACGGCCGCCGAGAAGATTGAAGCCGAACTGCCAAGTCATAATGTAATGGTAGAAGCCCAGAAAATGCAACATAGGCCAAAAGCCGGTCACAAGTGGAAATTCAATGCTATTTAGGCTCGCTACTTCTAAGCGTTCGTGTCAAATCACTCGTCAGGCATACTGCCAGTGACAGAAATTTATTTTGCAGGGCCACTGAGAAGATTGAAGCCGAAGTGCCAAGTCATAATGGCTGATCGCATTATTAATCCGCACCCTCCCTATTGAGGACATGTGGAATTTCCAATGCCCCCCTGCAAAAGTGAACCAAAAATGAAGGAATTTCCATGGGAGGGTCCAAATTTTAAAGCAAATCTGCGGAAATTCCAAAGGGTAGGTAAGAAAATTGAGTAAAACGTATGGAATTTCCATGG
>CACRXK020003540.1:3261-35675 GCA_902702795.2 Paramuricea clavata | reverse complement strand
GAATAAAAGTTGTTGATTTAGTATCGAATAGAAACCTGTAGCAGCCTATGCTACGATTCGCTAAGAACGCAAGGAACAATGAAAATAATAATCAACAATAGCCATGCATACGTTTTCTTCAGAAACTAATAGGGAGCTTTAGATTTGACTACGAGTACGACTACGAGTACGAGATTCGTCAAGCTAAACGCATGCTGTATGCTTACGCCATCCCGTACTGACGCGAAAAAGTCGTAGCCGTCGCCCATCTGAGTACGAAATTGTGGAGAAATCTCGTAGTCCTCACGACGACTTTTCAAAAAAAAACAAAGAAAGTTGGCTTTTTTTTGTTTCCCAAAAATAATTTGTAGCATTTATATAGCGTTTATCCGGCGCAAATAATATATTAGTACTAAATATCTGGCCTGTTTTTAATGTTATGACTTATTTACACGTTTTGTAGGCTATTTCAGTCTGCAGGAGATTTAGTTTATGAAACTTTTTCTCTCGATGTTGGTTTACTGTTATAAAAGCAACATTTGAATGGAAACGAAAACGACTACGGTAATTTCCTCGCACGCGATCAAATCTCGTAGTCGTAGTCGTACTCGTAGTCAAATCTAAAGCTCCCTAATCTCTATGACACGAACAACTTCGATGTAATGTGTACAGACCCCTGTTTTTACCTTAACTTACGCTATAATGAACTCCTTATCTGAAAGTAAAAACGATGGCAGTTAGGAAATCGACAATCGCTAGGTTCAAGATGAAGATACTATAATGTTTGTTAAGAAAGGTTTTTCGTCGAGAAAACAAGACATAGATCACCATGCAAAGAATTTCCTAACAAGTCAATGACGACGATCAATGAAAATATCAAGTAATGGATCCACTACCAGGTCTTTGTAGCTTCCATGATCAAGATAAACTTGATAAAATGTTACGGTTTTTTTTAGACATGTGTTTTCCAAGCTTTATAAAGAAGGTTAGAAGTATAGCTATATTCATTAATTAAACCTTTGATTGATTATGGCAATGGCAATGTGATCACAGAACACCGTTAAATGTTTATCTCAAACTCATTAATAATTCATGAGTAAATTAGCCAGCCACATTACTCTATTTTGCTCACATGATAATACTGGATACAGTGGTGTCAAGTAACGAAGTAAATGTACTTCGTTACTGTACTTGAGTACTATTTTTGAGAAGTGAGCATGTATAACAATGTAAACTTTTTCTGGAGTACTTTTACTTGGAACGAAGTCATTTTAAGAAGTAACGTTTTACTTCGTTATTTTCATTTTGTGGCGAAGTATTTCGTTACTTTCTACTAACTTTTGTTTAATTTTACGTGATTTATTTCTGGTTTATTTTAATTTCGGGAAAGGTAATACGACCTCTACATGCGTCTGGGATCTCTCGTTTGTGACTTACGTATAAGAATGATTTATTTAATGGATTTCTTATATCTTCAACGGGGTCTGGAAAGTAGAGCATGCCGTGAAATATTGTATATTCGGTGCACGCGCATATAATGCGTGACAGCGTGTGTTGTTTTGTGTCTTTTGTATGTCAATCCATTGGAGGAGTTTCCCTCCTCCTCTACACGCTACAGGCAATAGTACTTTGACTTTTACTTTGTACTTCAAGTATTTTTTAAGGATACTTTGTACTTTTTACGTAAGTACGTTTTGCTTCCAGTACTTTTTACTCTTACTCAAGTCGTTTTATTGTTAACAAGACGCCTGCTCAGGCGTTCACACTGGCCTGAAAATAACGAGATACGTGCTATGGTGCAAAAGGCAGGAATACAAATCTTAAACCGCAAGCAAATTTTATGGACTTTTTAAAAAAATAAAAGACAAGACCTTTTCGGGAGACGTAATGGAGATCGATGCACGTGCAAATCATGCCGACCTACAGAATCGATTTCCGGTTTTTCCTAACAGCGCGTTGTTTTCATGTGCGTTCCATGGGCCGCGCTAAAAATATAAATATTCTGTAAATACCGAAATGAAAGATGAAAATCTCAAGACACAAGCTTGAAAATAACACTATAAATAGTGTTTTCGATTCTGGTTCCAATAACATTATCACGAAAAAGATTTGTCCAAAGGGGCCGAAGTTATGTTCGGCAAAATGTATGGCTAGTTTACATTGATTGTTGTATTATGAAATATGATACCATACTTGTATTAAAATTCGCGTCGAACTAATGTTATTGTAAATGAGTAGACTTGCCACAAGTCGACCTCGAACGAAATGCGTTTCTTCGAGGTCGACTTGTGGCAAGTCTAGCAAGTGAGAACCATGCATACAAATGATCAATAATGGTTCTAGTTCTTGTTGGTATTTTGAACGCACGCTTTATCTTTAGTATAGCTACCACAAAGCTTTTCGCGTGGATTATATTTCGTGGAATACTAAATATTATATTTTGTGGTTTTCGAGTCATTACACAAAGAAAAACACATCAATTCAACACGCAAGAAAGTCCAGAGTACGACACAACGTAAAATATACATAGGAAACCGGCACAATTCTTTGAAAATTCAACGAAACTGTGTAAAATATAGTTTGATCACTCTGTGAAAAGCTGCCATTGCAGTTCGGAATTGTGCGCGTGCGTACAAGTGTATAGGCTAATAAACAAAAAATGTACCACAAGCATGGCATGAGTCGGCTATTATTACTTATTACTATGCTATCTAAATTATGGAACCGAGGGAATCGATGGCATTTTGGCTTAATCGTTGCACCCTGAGCCTGCGATGAGCTAACGCAAACTCGATTTCTCGACTACGAAAAAAACAGAAAAAGGGGGATTTAAGACACTTGGCCTTACAGGCCAGTGTAATTACTCCTACTTTTTACTCTCGAGTACAAATTCAAAGTAATTTAGGCACCACTGACTGGTAATTTAGGCACCACATACCTGTTGTAAGTATATCAGTATATTGATCCAGTCTTAGGACTGGATCGAAATTTATTCAATCCTTGAACTGGATCAAAATTAATTCACCTCAGTACCTTCCTTTTAAGTAGTGATTTATTCTTCAATTCGCATTCCAAACTCTTCCTCGCATTTTAACCCAGTGTTCGCCTTCACCTCCGACTGGATAAAATTGCACGGACGTGAAATCTAGTCCAGTCCTCATAGTCGGATTTGAAATATTACTTCAATCCGTTCTCCGCTAGGTGGGAATTCACCCGGTGGAAATATAACGAGCCAGAAGTCCTATACCGTGCATGTTTCGCATTTTCTCTATATAGAGATAAAAAAACTACAGGGTGTATAAAAAAAGGAGACCTTTAGAAATCATGCATATTGTTAAAATTTGAATGCCTTTTCAATTGCACATATGCTGAACCGTGGTGCGTGAAATATTGAAGGAGTGCATATATTAGAAAAAGGAGACCTTTAGAAATCAACCATTGTTATAATTTGAATCCTGGAGCACTTCGCTAAGCCCACGAGTGCGTAACATGCGATCTACGTACAGTATGTATGGCAGATTGTTCCCAGGAGTAGACAATCTTTTGTTTAAACGTTATTTCAATTTCTATATATATATGGTTGATTTCTAAAGGTCTCCTTTTTTTATACACCCTGTAGAACAAGCAGGATTTATAAAATTTAATATACAAGACCAAACAAGTTAATTAAATCGAAGTGAGCAACACAAATTAAATCAAATGTAACTACAAGTATAAAATTGATGAGAGAAAATACAATAAAGTTATAAAATGCAGATATTATATATTTTTCAAGATAGTTTTTAATATAAAATAGTTTTTACTTAATTCTTTTACGATAGAGGCTTTGAATTTATATAATGCTTTGAATAATTGTGAGTAATATAATATTATATCTCATAATATATTTGAAATTCATGCAATATAAATGAAAATCAAAACGATCAATGCACTAGACATCTGTTAAGTTCACATAATTATGTCATAACACGAGTTCCTATATATAACGTATTGTTAACTGTTTTTAATTTTTTTCCAAAAATAACACTATCTTTTAACATTTTAACGCTTTTCAAAAGCATAGTGCTTTAATGTCCACAATTTAAGTTTTTGTTGAATGGTGTTCAACAAGGTCCGAATCGAGGTCCTATCTTTTCCTATCCTTTTATAGGGAGAGTTAAATATAAGGATTAGTATTGCAATATATTACTTGACTATCATTACGATAGATAAAGGCTGAATGAATCGATAAAGGCTAGTTTCCACTGTTGCGTTTTTCGTACGCACGTATACGCACGTACGTAAAACTTTGAATCCTTCTATTTTTTAAATATTTTACAAATAAGTTATGACAAATGCATACTAAAACTTGCGGAACACTAAATTCTGTTGCTTTATTTATTTGGTTATTTCATAAGTAACATTTAAACGGAATTAAAGTTTTACGTGCGTATACGTACGTATGAAAAAACGCAACAGTGGAAATCAGTCTTATAAGGTTGGAAAATCATTATTTTTCACAAATAATCATAAAGTAATTCCCGTTTTTAAGAATAAAGCAACTTATTCAATTGAAAAATTGTATTAAAATATTCAATTATATATATATATATATATATATATATATATATATATATATATATATATATATATATATATATATACCGGGTGTCCCAAAAAAAAGTACTCCGGTTTGATTCTTAATAACTTCTAAACAACTAAAGCTATCAAACAGAAATAACTTGCATTAAATAGAGGAAGGACTAACTTAGATTTTGATATATTACAGTTGTATTTTACTTAAAAATTCACGGAAGATATTAATGTTCAAAATCGGGAGCATATTTTGGGATGTGCCTAAAATTAGCGAAAAACGGCATATCAAATATTAATTCCAGCGTTTGTTTGCTTAATGACATATCAGGCTATTATAAACTTGTATTTCAGCGAATTGTCGTTAAGGTTTATAAGGGATATGGCGTAGATTTAGACATCTTACATGTAAGTCTTAGCTCATTGTTTCCTGAAATATGAACGTTCGAAATTATGCGGGTATTTAATAGGTCTTTACAAACTTAAAGGTAGGCCTACATGCATGAAAGCGGACGATGCATGTTAAATTTTTCTTAAATATAGCCTAATTTTTTTATATTTTTCATGGGTTCAAAACAAAGTTGATTATTTCTCGGTTAGAGCAGGATAAATATTATTCTTTAATGAATTAGGAAATAATATTGCTTTTTGCAAATACACATCACAGAATCAACGCTACTATTTTGTTACGTTTTGTTCCAAAAATGTTGGATGTCTCTGGGGAGTTGCTCGTTATGTCTTATGGAGTTGTATGGTTTGATTGTGTTTTATTCTCAGTTTATTCTGAACTTGCCAAGATTAAGAAAAAGCAAAAGAGTTTGGGTGTTCTTAACAAGATTTCAAAAGGTTGCAAAAGTTAGAAGAGCTTCACAATTCCATTGTGACAGCATGCCCTAATTTAGAACTACGAACGACCATGACGATCCTTCGCGATACAGTGAGTGGCCTCATGAAATAAGGAAACGTATTCTTGCTAGCAACATGCACACGCGGATTTCGGACGAATAAATCTTGCTTGTATTTTGTAGATAATAATACTTTGTTTCATAATAAACAATTTGTCAAGTGTCATTTATTTACTGGTAATAATGCATGTTTTAGTCGGGCAAATCTTGATTAATATTTGATACGCCGTTTTTTGCATATTTCAGACACATCCAGAAATATGCTCCCGATTTTAAACATTAATATCTCAGTTAATTCTTACGTGAAATTCAACTGTAATATATCAAAATCTAAGTTAGTCCTTTCTCTATTTGATGCAAGTTATTTCTCTTTAAAAGCTTCACTTGTTTAGAAGTGATTACGAATCAAACAGGAGTACTTTTTTTTGGGACACCCGGTATATATATATATATATATATATATATATATATATATATATATATATATATATATATATATATATATATATATATATATATATATATATATATATATATATATATATGTATACATACATACATACACATTGTCTACTGTTTATTTTGGCTTTTATTCGACTGCCTACGCAAATCCCAAGCTTAATTCGAGAATCAGTATTTTCGACAAATCGGCAAATTAACGCGCTATTCGCACTTATTCAGCGTGTGATATTTCAAATCTGATACTACGCAATTTTAATTTCACTGCAATTATTATCGTGCCGTACAGTATTAGTGCAAACTGCGAGCTTCGAGATTCATTATTTCTGAAACAAATAGGAGTTGAAGTAATACGACACGGATTTGTCAGTATCTTATACAGAAGACGTGCAAATCAAACTTAAATTTAATTTATACATGTACGCGTAGCGTGCCTATTTTTAGACCTAACCAGGAGCAACTGCGAAAAATGCGACTATAGAGCGTTTGCACATGACGTCACAGCCGCCATGTTGGTGTTCATCCAATTCAAAAGAATTTTAATTAGACTCTTTTGTCTGGAACACCAACATGGCCGCCATGGCTTTTGTTGAGTTGGTCCCTGGGGAATGAGTGCATGCAAACGCTCTATAGGCCCTTTGGCATGGATCGAACTTGCGGCACTGCGATTCCGGTGCAGCGCTCACCAACTGAGCTACAGAGGCCAGTTGTGGCATTACCTATATAGTATATACTTGAACTTGTGGTTTAAGCTATAAAAGCATATATTTACACCTTTGTGCTACTACATAGCCAATATTACATAAATCCTGTTATTACATAATCATGTGAAGTTAACATGTCCATAGCATCAATTATTTTTATTTTCGTTATTACATTTCGAATATCTATGTCCTATTACGCAAATAGCTCAATATCATTATATGTCTAATATCACTCACAATTATTATGAGCCTTATATAAATTCAGAGCTCCCATCGTTGAAGGAAGTAAACACAGTTTATAATATCTTGGAAAAAGAAGGTAATATTAATTTCATAAAGGTTTCATAGGTTTTGTAATTGTAGTTACATTTGATTTCATTTGCTCACTTCGATTTTATTAACTTGCTTTGTCCTGTATGTATATTAAATTTTATACAAATCCTGCTTATTCTAGTTTTTCATCTCTATATATAGGCAAAATGAGAAACCATGCATGTAAGATTTCTGTCGCGTTGTAGTGCAAAACCAGGTGTGCGCTGAACCTAATTGTGGGTCTTTTAAGGAGATTTCATGGAACATTTGTTAGGGCAAACCAGCCTTGTGACCTTCTTTAAAGCTTGGAGAATTACGCAGTCATGCCTTTTAAAAACGTAACATTTTATTATGTTTAATTTGAGGGTCTTGTGGCTTTCTTAAGGAGATTTCATTGAACATTTTATAGAATCAGCCTTTTAACCTAATAAGCTTGGAGAATATATATATGTCTTTCAAAAACATAACATTTTATCATGTTTAACTTGTGTTTAACATTTTTTATTCTTAGTTTATCTTTGACCATGATGGAAGCTACAAGGACCTGGATCCATTATTTGATCTTTTCATTGATCGTCGTCATTGCCTTGTTAGGAAATTCTCTGGTGATCTATGTCTTGTTTTCTCGACGAAAAACCTTTCTCAACAAACCTTATAGTATCTTTATTTTGAACCTGGCGATTGTCGATTTTCTGACTGCTATATTTTTGATTTTCAGGTAAGGAGTGTCGCAGTGGCATAAATTAAGCTAGGTATAGACAATTAAGATGCGTTATTCTCGGTAATTGCTAGTCTGAGCGTGGAAAATGATATTTGACTTACTGAGACTCAACCTCGTACCCAGGTTCTCAATCTTCGCTCCTACCTCGCTTGAATTGAGACCCTGGTATCGGCTGGTCACGTGACCCGTCATATTTTGGCGGATTTGTTCAATTGCTTTTAGGGAAAGGATAGTAACTGAGATGTTTTGTTTTGTAATGTTATTTTAACAATATTAATGTTTACTACAATATCTACTTACTATACTTTCCCTAAAACAATTGGCGGCAAATCCGCCAAAATATGACGGGTCACGTGACCAGCCGATACCAGGTCTCAATTAAAGCGAGGTAGGAGCGAAGATTGAGAACCTGAGTACGAGGTTGACTGAGACTGGGAATGACAAACACAAAAATGGGAATAGGAAACTTGTATACCATAGTCGGACATTTCAGTGTTTAATAACATATACCGGCCGTGATACGGAAACCTACTAACTTGCATTCCGGCTCGGTGAGGTCATTTTTCTGCTATACACTGATTTGCTACATAGCGGCTACACAGCGGGGCTTGGCTCGTTATTTCGACAAAATTGTACTGCTAATCCGAATTGAGCCGTACTGTAATTTTTTCATGTATGTTGTATATTTATCCTGTAATACTCATGCTTGACCATTATCGTATTTTCTAGTCGTTTTCTCTACTTACCTCCGACGCCAGGCTACAGTGAAACTGCGGCAGCAATATTCTGTCTGACAATCTGGTCAGGAGCGTTCTGCTTCATTTTGGGTTATATTTCCATATTTACCTGCGTATCATTGACTATCGAACGCTGGATAGCTGTTGTCAAACCCAACACATATCGCTCAGTGAAACCAAAACACGCTGTCGTAGCTGTGATCCTTGCCTGGATCTGTGGTATAGCGGTGAACGCCACAACTTTCTTTCGACTAAAATACGATCCTGATAAAATTACCTGCAGATGGACGCCTTTGCCTTTCGCAGCGAAAGAGGCTCCATGGATACATTTAACAGTGCAGTCAATCATTCCTTTCACCACTATGGTTGTGTTGTATACTCATATCTATTTCCGAATGAAGAATCTACCCCAGATTTCCTCAAATAGCAATTCCCAACTCAGAAAGGTCACAGTTGTAGCAGTATTGGCATGCTCGGCTCTGATTATCGGATGGCTTCCAGGCCGGGTCACATTCATGCTATCAAAGTTTGGTTATTTTCATCCAAATGATATCATACACACGTCGTGTGTAATGATAACCTTTTTTAATAGTTGTGTCAATCCAGCGCTGTATGGGATGTATAGCCCTAGGTTCCGTGCAGAGTACAAAGTTGTGTTCAATAAAGCATTCAAACTGTGTGCTTTCTCTAATTCCTCTCCTGTGCTGCCCGCGCACGAATCGGCTGATGTACTTCCGTTACCCTTAGTTCCAATCAACGGCTCTACCGCAGTACGTTCGTTACCTTAACTGAAGTCCACTGTGCCACCAGGAATTCACGTACAAAGTGCATTGTATGTACATTTGTATGCTGGGTTTAGTGGATAATCCAAGTGAGCGGTATACACAATTTGAGACCCAAGCATTAGGTCCTCTGGCAGGAATTGAATCTGTGGCCTTGCGAGTGGAGCCAGTGTTGCATTTTTCGCAATCGTTCCTGGTTCGGTCTTAAATTGTGTTTTTACATGTATATATATATATATATATATATATATATATATATATATATATATATATATATATATATATATATATATATATATATATATATATATATATATATATATATATATATATATATATATATATATATATATATATATGTGTGTGTGTTAGTTGTGCAATTGTACACTCTGTAGTATGTTAAGATGAAAATGTTCTAGAGTGTGTATTATATAATTTCCATACCCAGCGCAAGCAGAAAGATGTTGTCTGCCGCGGCTGGGTCTTGAACCCGCGACCTTCGAATTACTAGATCGACGCTCTACCAACTGAGCTACACGGTCAGACGGATTTTAAGAAATTTTGGAAATTATGAAATATATACTGAATGTCGTAAACATACTCGTTTATATTAATTCAGCATCGAACAATACTAGTTCTGCAAGTGTTATGTTAGTTGTGTAATTGTGTAGTTGTGTAACATATTACAGAGTGCATGGGCGTACCGGAAGGAAAAAATTAGGGGGGGGCGGAAAGAAAATTGCCCGACTTTTTGTAAAATTGCCCGACTGTTCGTGATTGTGCCCGACTAGTACCAAAAAACACTACATTTGCCACAAAATTGACTAAATTTTCGAAAAAATTGACAGAATTTGTCCGATTTATTTTTATAACAAACCAAAATTGCCCGACTGTTTATCGAATATTGCCCGACTGCCCAAAAAACTGGGGGGGCTACCGCCCCCCCGCCCCCCCCGCCCCCCCGCCCGGTACGCCTATGACAGAGTGTACAATTACACAACTAACATAACACTTGCAGAACTAGTATTGTTCGATGCTGAATTAATATAAACGAGTATGTTTACGACATTCAGTATATATTTCATAATTTCCAGTCTTAAAATCCGTCTGACCGTGTAGCTCAGTTGGTAGAGCGTCGATCTAGTAATTCGAAGGTCGCGTGTTCAAGACCCAGCCGCGGCAGACAACATCTTTCTGCTTGCGCTGGGTATGGAAATTATATAATACACACTCTAGAACATTTTCATCTTAATATTTGAAGCGTGTTTTATCACATATAAAGACACGTCACGCTTATGATTTCTCTTTGTGTTTTCCTCATGAATTATTAATGAGTTTTTGAAATATATAGTTCTATATAGAATACATATAATTCTATAGTTCAACCAAGTGAAGTGCAAAAAGACATCTTAAGTTTGAAGTTCGCATTATAAATTCGTGCATGGTATACCTGAGTTAACTAGTGAGATATTGGGACAGCACAGAGAAACAGTTCAATTTCAACATCATGTAAATTCATGAACGATTTATCGGTATATAGAAAACTTGAACTGCAATTTAAGGTGACTCCCTACAGTTGCTTAAGCATGCATGGGACTGGTAACGAAATGACGTGATCTTGTCGAGTTGAAATTTTAACACGTCAGCAAATTAAAAATTTCATTTGACCGCGCAAGGTTTGTAATGCAATAACTTTTTTTCCTTTAAAAAATTCTCTAAAACAGTTCTAATTGTGGAGCAAATTTCGCGTAATATCTCCCCTAATTGTTTTATATATTCTTCCACAGATATCCCTTTACATACGATAAAATTTCAGATACTTTGACGGAAGGAAATTTTAATAAATTAATTTTTAGCGGTCCAAAATCTTTATCTGCTGTCGCTTAGGCCACATTGTTACCATAGCAACACACAATTTGCTTCTTTCGAAAGATTATGCTTGAAGTATAACGATTACGCAAGCGTTTGCGTCATTGTGAAGACCTTATTTTTCGCTGACCTTTCCCCTTATAACTAAAATTTCGATCTAGACAAAAATTTCATCACAGCTTGGAAGAGCATCACAAAATTAGTAATATTCGGGCCAAAGTTTTGTTGCAAAATCTTGTAAAATGCGGATAATATAGCCTTGCGAAGTTTGCCGTTTTTCAGTCATTTTGTATTGCAAACGGGAAATTGACATCCGATTCGGGTGTTGGGGCTGCAATTTCCCGTTTGTAATGCAAAATGACTGAAAATTGCAAACTTCGCAAGGCTCTATTTTCCTCATTTTACAACATTTCGCAACGAAACTTTGGAATGTTACTAATTTTGTGATGCTCTTTCAAGCTGTGATGAAATATTTGTCTATAGACTTGCCTAGATCAAAATTTTGGTTATAAGGGGAAAGGTCCATTCGTGCATGATATGTTGAATTTCAGTTGAATCCTGTGGGTTTCTGAATAACATGAGTGCATGAGGAACACTTAACTCTGGAGCCGGTGTTTCAAAAAGCTGGTTAGCTTTATACCTAAAATTCACAGCAAACTTCCAAACAGCGTGTTTACATAAACTTGGAAATATTTCTTCAGAAATCTTGTGTGGAGCAATGGGAGTTTTCTTTCTGGAGCTTTGTAATACACAAACGTGCACGGATACATAAACTAAAACGGTGGGTTAATCCAGCTTGGAATTAACCACCGGCATGTAGTATAAATTATAAATTTGTGCATGGTATATAGAAAACTTTTTGCACATCGTATATACATAATGTACAGTCAGATTTCTTTTGAGTTTTGCGCAATTTTGAGGAACATTTAAAAAAACACAACTTAAGATCTAGATCCACAGCAGGTCTAAATGTGATTATCGTTGGATTCATTTGAATAATTTAGAAGTAGTCTGTTATGTAGAAGAAACGATATATAGAGCGATCAGATCTGCATGATCTCTCTGAACAACAAAATAGTTATATCGATTAAATTTTGTCAGGGTGATAGATATAAAGTGCGTATGACACGAAATTTCACCCCAAAGGTTTATGGTTGCATTGTAAGGATCACTTAAAATGACTTAATAATCTCTTTTATCGAATTTTGGTAACTTGCTCCCTTTTCAAGATATTCAACTTTGTTTCATATGCAAATATCACCGGTGTGATATCACATCACATAATGAGTTTTCAGAAAAGTATAGTTTTCTTGACGAATACGCATCTAAAAAACTTAAAAATTGCCCTTGTATATGTATTAATTTCATAACTGGTAATTAACCCTCTGTATTTGTTTGTAAAAATATTTTATCAATTAAAGTAAAATATTGCGTTTTCAAAATGTCATTATGCGATGTGATGTCACACCGGTGATATTTGCATATGAAACAAAGTTGAATATCTTGCAAAGGAAGCAAGTTACCAAAATTCTATAAAAGAAATTATTAAGTCATTTTAAGTGATCTTTACAATGCAATCATAAACATTTGGGGGTGAAATTTCGTGTCATAGGCACTTTAAAGATCATTTATATTATATATAGAACAGCGTGTCAACCGTGCCCATGAGCATGGTAAGCAATATAAATGTATAAAGAGTTCATTTTGAAATAAATTTGGTTATAACTATGAAAAGGAAAACATATAAAAATAAATTCTTCTGTGTGAAGCCCGGTGAACAAAGCGTTGCACCAGTATCGCAGGCCGCGCAGGTTCCCTTCCTGCCAGTATACTAGAGGGCCGCCTATATATAGTTGGATTTTTCCGATGCAGCTGCTGCTATAAAAAAATATAAAATTTACACTCGAAAATGAGTGGCCATTACCCTGCATATTGAATAGCTTACTATTTTTTAGAGTGGTCAAGTTCATGATTCTTCATGAAGTAAAGGCACACATGCATGCACGCACCGAACGCGATTTACTCTGAGACAAGTTTCATCCTGCGTGCATGGTTTAGGTTTTTCAAATATTTTTGAGTTAATTAAAAGTACAATGCATCGACTCCTTTTCCAGAGTAGCGAAATATGCCTGATGTTACAAACCTGCTCACTTTGAACTTGTACTTTTTAAACAGTGAATATAAACTTAGCCAAGTCTGGCGGCTAAAAAGCGCGCTAAAATTTTAGGATCCTTTTAACATTAAGATTACCTTACCTATAATTACATACTTAGCCTAGACTATTTATCTTTACAGCAATTGTGATATTATTTTCTGAACTGTGTTTAATAGCCTCTTAACCATGTGGACTTTCCCTGTGCCGGCAGAGGCGTAGCCAGGGCTGGGGGCGGGGGACCCCCCCCCCCGGCGAAAGTTTGGAGCCCCCCTGATAAAATGTATTGTATTAAAAAGGGAATCCTTGATTATATAGCTTCATGCTGTCAATAATTTGTAGAATATATGCTTTGCTGCGCATCAGTGTGAAACCTAAAATCTTGTTCGCTTATTTGCGGCACACAGCTTGAAACACATATCTTTTCTAACCCTAATATTTCAATATGTATTAAATGAGGGTTAGATGAAGTTTAAACCAAACTGTTTTTACCAGTGAATTTTTAACGCGGGCTCGGTGAAAAATCACATGTGTCGACAATTAATTTTACCCAGCACTGCACAGAATGCCTTGCGCGAACTTTACGTCTCGAGTCACTGGCGGCTTGGCCCCACCTGGGTTTTTGCTGCCCCCCCCCTGACCAAAAATCCTGGCTACGCCTCTGCCCTGTGGGAGGAAACATGAGTCAGTAGCGAGAAAAGCCGAGAATCGAAGCAATAGGCATAGAGGTGAAGGCGTTTGCTCTAACGAATCAGAATTTCTGGCAGGGAAATGCAATTACGGTAATTGCTTGATGAATGAAGAATTATCTTTACTTAGTTTTAGTAGATCAATATACATAGTATCGACTGCCGACAATATTGAACTTTTGAATCAAGTACAATTTTCACCTGCCTGTGAAAAATGGAATCGCTTGATCATTAATTAATCCTATTAAATGCATTGTACGGCTCAAGTTTTTGATCGCAGATTTGCTCTTTCTTTATAGTTTTAATGACATCAGCTGCTTTCAGATGAAATTTGATGGCCTATTTTTCCCACAGATTTGAGTAAGTTTTTTATCGTAAAGGCCCGTTTCCACTTAAAATTTCCAAAAATATTATTGTTTGTTAATTAAAGTTGAAAGTTTCAACAATCAAATTTGTGTCGCCAATGGACAACTTGCATGCTAGACTAACTATTTTAATCTAAGTGAAGAGAATGGAAACGAACATAATGGAATTAGTAAAATTGCAAAATTTGGTTGCGAAAGGTTGTAAAGCTTGGAAAATATAGCCTTGCAAAGTTTGCAAATTTTGTATATGTTTGTATTATGCGTGGGGAAATTGTTACCATTTTCGGCTCAAAAATGGTAACAATTTCCGCACGTAATACAAACATATATACAAAATATGCAAACTTCGCAAGGCTATATTTTCCGTATTTTACAACATTTTGTAACCAAATTTTGCAATTTTACTGATTTTAATAAGTTCTTGACGGGAATTTACTTTTTTTTTTGCCTAGATAAAAAATTAGTCTAACATGCATGCAAGTTGTCTATTACATTTTACAAAATTTTCTTTCTGCGGAAAATTTTCCGGAGTGGAAATATGGGCCTTAAGCCATCCAAACCAATAATTTATTTATTGTTCATAATATATTGGACAACATGTATCATTGAAATTATTGATCAATCTGGGGTCGGTTGTGCGAAGGCCGGATAGCGATTTTTTATCTTTCTTAAATTAAATTGGCCGAAACGTGACAGGTTGAGAAGTTTGTTTACATTTATACACTATACCTACGATACAGTTGTCACAACTTTATATAGGCAATAACCTCGTACCCTGTCTCTCTAATACTCTCCCTTGATTGAGCAGCTCGATCTCTTCCGAAAATTAAGGCTATGTCTTAATTGTAAAAAGCGTTCAAATTAAGACATTGCCTTAATTTTAAACATAACCCCCCACCCAAACCCCCACCCTAACCTCTAACCGCTAACCCTAATCTAATCTTAGTCTGACCCCAATCCAAATCTGGCGACCTTTTTTTCCTTTTCAAAGTCCCACCCCTGCGCGTCCAGCCTCCCTTAGGATGGATCCAGCCATTGAGAGAAGAGGAGGGCAGAGTAGGGTCCCTGGGATATGAGATACAGTAATTCGAGTGATAACATGATGATAAGCGAACTATGAACAACAATTACAATTCAAATACAGAAGTCAAGCAAGACTTTGCAGTAGTGAAGCAATTGCAAGTTGATGGGCGGGCGGCACACATCACCGACACAACTCGGCACCAGAGCTGGCAGAGCACCCACCCCTACCAGAGCTGGCAGAGCACCCCCTCCCTGCAAGTTAACGGATAGGTGGATCGAATTAGTTTTCGCAACGCTCACATTCTAATGTAAACACGCGCGGGCAATCGTAGCAATTTTGGGTTCAATCATGATTCAAGATGGCGGCAAGCAAACAAAATCTTAATCTAACGCTACTCTAACCTTAATCTAATCTTAATTTAACCCTTATCTTAATCTAATCCTAATCTAATCTTAATCTGACACTAATCTAAACTTAATCTAACCCTAATCTAAACTGATGTTTGTGGTTTTGTCGTTAGGTACATGCGCAGATCACAGCCAAATTATGTTTTGACAAATGATGCTATTTATCCCGGGGACTGTGTTGGAAACCAGGGACGTGCTGGCTAGGGACGAGCCGACCAGAACTTGTTGGGGGCCCCTAGAATGAGAACATTGGAAAAGATAAAGAATATAGATTTTAATTTTGAAAATCAAGATTAAGAGATTACAAATTATATTTTATATTTTAAAAATCTAAATTTACGAAAATATTACCCGAAAAATTTAACAAATTATGGTACATTAATTCGAAAGTTACTGGAAAATGGTATGTTCGGAAGTGTTTTAATCCCCCCTCCCCTCCCGCTCGCCAACAATTTTTGGGGGGATAGATTAATTAGCGACGGAAATGTTTCATGTTTGATCAGGATTACCCCCCCCCCCCCAATCTTGATCCATCCATCCATCACCGGCCTGAGCAGACGTTGCTCATTCGTCGTCCTTTTTAAGACCCCGGCACGTCCCTGGAAGAAACGAAGGCATAGCAGTCATAGAAGGGCGAGGGCGGAAGCTGTTCACACTTGCAGTGCAGTAACGTTTCGCAAACGATGCAAAAACCGATCCGATCAGTCACATGACTTTAGTGTATACATAAACTTAATTGCTTAATTCTGCATGGATAGGTTCGAAAATGTATAAAAGCATATTTACTATACATAGCCAATATATTACATAAATCCTGTTATTAGCATCAATCATTTTTATTTTCGTTATTGCATTTCAAATATCCATATGTCGTATTTTATAAATAGCTCAATAGCATTATATATCTAATATCACTCGCAACTATTCACAGACCATTATATCTTGGACGAAAAAGAAGGTAAGAATAATCTCAAAAACTTGTTTTATTTTCTCATAAGTTTTGTAGTTGTACTGAGTTACATTTGATCTCATTTATATTGCTCACTTCGACTTAATTAACTTGTTTTGTCCTGCATGTATATGAAATTTTACAAATACTGCTTACTCTAATTTTTAATCGGGAAAATGAGAAACCTAGTGCAGGTTGCATGCGTGTACGTAAAGGTAGGGATGGGCGATACCAGCTTTTTCATTCGATACGATATTTGCTCGATATTTGCCGGGTTTTTTCGATACCGATATCGATATTTTCCCAACTTGAAATCATTAACAACGGCCACAACGCTAACAATATAAACATTGAATAATATATGTCAGTGATTGCAACCAACATAACCAGAAACTCCCATCCTTCCCGTGGACCATTATAACACCATAGAAAATGAACTATTTACGCCTATTTAGGCTTTTTGGTATCATTTTCATGATGATGCCGCTGCTGATGCCGCTGCTGATGCTGCGAAATATCGAAACATCGATATTTCTTGCCAGTATCGATACTTTTCTTCAAAACCCTGGTATCGATAGTATCGAGTATTTGGTATCGATATCGGCCCATCCCTACGTAAAGCTAAGCTTCTGAGTTCTGTCGCGTTGTAGTGCAAAACCAGGTGTACACTATACACTTAATATCTGCTCTCGAGGGAAATAGTGAATTTTGTTTTACCGAGAATCTCAAGAGGGAGCTTTAGCAGCGACAACGAGTACGAGATTTGCTCGCGTGCGAGGAAATCACCGTAGTTGTTCTTGTTTCCGTTCAAATGTTGCTTTTATATAGTAGTAGACAAACAAGTGAAACAACATATAAACTAAATCTCTTGCAGGCCAAAATCCCCTGCAAAATCACAGGGAAGTCCAACTAAGAGCTGTGTTATGAATATGAATAAAACATATTAATTAAACGTAATATGAATAAAACATCATAACGTAATATATTTAAATTATTGCACTTGTATAAATCATAAGAGCTTGCATTTACAGTGAATAGCTTCAAACGTTGCTTCTATATAACGATTGTTCAAATCATAATAAATTGACAAAACGAAAATATTATATACATGACGTTCCAACGAACATAACAGCAAGGATTGCGGGCGCGCGAGCGAAAAGGCGAGGGAAGAAATAAATAGAAGGGATGAAACAAATATCACGCGACTTTTTAAAATACTTCTAGACTTCTCTGTTCTGAAAAAGCACTGATCAATCTAATGTATTTGATTTATAACAGCGACCGTTCTTAGCCGTTTTCGCGAGATGTGTTCCATAAGTAGCCTGTTCTCGTGACGTAATGACTAAAGCCCCGTTTACACTACGCTCAATTTTTGGTACGGCACGGATAAAATTGGTACCCGTACCACTTTTTTGGTTCTTGGACTACCTATTTAGGTAGTCCAAGAACTAAAAAGTGGCACGGTACCAAAAATTGAGCGTATAGTGTAAACGGGGCTTAGCTAAATAGGTAGTCCAAGAACCAAAAAAGTGGTACGGGTACCAATTTTATCCGTGCCGTACCAAAAATTGAGCGTAGTGTAAACGGGGCTTAAATAATGATAAAACTAAATAATATAATATTTTACACCGTTGGTCGCTACATTTAAATATTTATATCAGCCGGTATAGATAACATTGTTTATTTTCATTAATTAAGCGCGTAGGCGTTGTTGGAGTTGGCAGGAGGCGTTTTGGAATTTTCCGAGAGAACAGGCTACTTATGGAACACATCACACGATCGCATTACCGGTGTTTCATCCCTTCTATATAATATATTCTCCCATCGCCTTCCGCTCGCGCCCACAATCCTTGCTGTTATTTTCATTGGAACGTCATGTAATATTTTCGTTTTGTCAATTTATTCGCCATATTTGAACAATCATTTGAAGCAATGTTCGAAGCCAGGAACTATCCACTACGTAAATGCAAGCTCTTATGATTTATACAAGTAAGTGCAATAATTTAAATATATTACGTTATGATGTTTTATTCATATTACGTTTAATGATTAAATATGTTTTATTCATATTCATAACACAGCTCTTAGTTGGACCCCCTGACCCTGTGACAAAATGTGCAAATAAGTCATAACATTAAAAACAAGCCAGATATTTAATACTAATAGATTATTTGCGCCGGATAAACGCCACAAATTATTTTTGAAAAACAAAAAAAGCCAGCTTTCTTTGTTTTTCTGAAAAGTCGTAGTGAGGACTACGAGATTTCTCCACAATTTCGTACTCAGATGAGCGACAGCTACGACTTTTTCGCGTTTGAGTACGGGATGGCGTAAGCATTCAGCATGCGTTTCGCTTGACAAATCTCGTAGTCGCTGCTAAAGCTCCAGTAATATTTCCCGAGACGAAGTCGAGGGAAACATTGAGGTTCGAGGGAAAACAAAATTCACTATTTCCCCAGGGAGCATACATTAAGTGCTATAATTGTTATATAGCGACAAACAAAAATCAACATTCATACAACAATTGTATTTCGTGACAAAAACTCTATAGTGTCTATAATGTAAACGAGTTTATTAATTGAATTTCAAAAACCCTACTTAAACAAATGATTTCAGCAGCATATCCTGTTGCCTGTTGTGTATTTTACTTCTCTTTTACATTCTTTATTAGTGAACACAAACTTGGAAAATCGTGTTTATTTATGTACGTAGCCGGTTTGGTTGGCAACAATTTTTCACTTGTTGCCCGGCGGGAAACATTTATCTGAAGTCATGTGACCACAAATCAGCCAATCACGTTTTTTCACCCTAAGTCCCTAGCTATATAACAATAACCTAATTGTGGGTCTTTTTAAGGTTACAGAACACCTTTGAGTGTTAATTTTGCCTAAAAATTTTTTATTGGTTTTCGTGAGAACATTAGACTAGTTCTACTATCTGACCAAATTTGATCGAAAATTGTTGAAAACTCGCAGAGTTATTTAGTAAAATACATTTCGCTGCAGCAATACGAAAAACATTGAAATATCAATTTTCTCAAAAAACACGGCGATTACTGATTTTCAAATGAGTTATTCTCCGGTGGGTTTTAACGAATTGTTCTCAAATTTTCACAGGACATAGCAAAAGACGTCAGTTTCAAAATATGTTCGGCTTTTTTTCTAATTTTGGATATTTTAATAATAATAAGTAATTCACTCAAACGATTCTGAAATATATTGCAGTCGTCAAAGAAATCGCCGTTTCAGCGGAATGACGAAATAAACAAAAACACAATATTTTCAAGAACAACTATTTTACTGTATAAAAATGATATTTTCATAGATTTATCTTAAAACCAGCAGGAACACAACTTAAAAAGCGTAACGGTAACGCGATTGAATATTTTCCTGAATAATTCTTGCATTATTTTATTGTTTGTCAATTTTACAACTTTACCATATTTTGTATCCACTGGCTAACATTTGGTGAAAATTTGATGAAAATCGGACTGATATTGAGCGCGCAGTAGCGATTTTCCGCAAAACGCCAAAAAGGGTATCCTGCATGTAACCTTAAGGAGATTTCATTGAACATTTGATAGAACCAGCCTTATAACCTTCTTTATTAAAAGCTTGGAGAATACATGTCTTTCAAAAACGTAACATTTTATTAACTTAACATTTTTTATCTTTAGTTTATCTTTGATCATGGAAGTTACAAGGACCTGGATACATTATTTGATCTTTTCATTGATCGTCGTAATTGCCTTGTTGGGAAATTCTTTAGTGATCTATGTCTTGTTTTCTCGACGAAAAACCTTTCTCAACAAACCTTATAGTATCTTTATTTTGAACCTGGCGATTGTCGATTTTCTGACTGCCATAGGTTTGATTTTCAGGTAAGGAGTGTCGCAGTAGCATGCATAAATTAAGGTATAGACAAGATGCTGCTATATAGTCTGTGCGTGGAAAATGGTATTTGACTTACTGAGACTGGGAATGACAGACACAAAAACGGAGGTGGGGAAACTTGTAAGCTGGACATTTCAGCGTTTAATAACATATATACGGTGATATGGAAATTAACTTACTAACTTGCATTCCGGCTCGGTGAGGTCATTTCTCTGCTATATACTGATTTGCTACACAGCGAGCTTTGCTCGTTATGAAATTGCATTGAACACTAGTGCATGAGTGTATTTAACTGCAGAAAATGACAGGTATTATAGACAGTATTTCGACAAAATTGTATAGGCCTACTGCCAGTCCGAATTGAGCCGTATTGTAATTTTTTCATGTATATGTGTATATTTATCCTGTAATACTTATGCTTGACCATTATGCATTATCTAATTTTCTAGTCGTTTCCTCTACTTACCTTCGATACCAACCTACAGCGAAACTGCTGCTGAAATTTTCTGTCTGACAATCTGGTCAGGGACGTTTTGCTTTATTTTGGGTTATATTTCCATATTTACCTGCGTATCGTTGACTATCGAACGTTGGATAGCTGTCGTCAAACCCAGCGCATATCGCTCAGTGAAACCAAAACACGCTGTCGCAGCTGTGATCCTTGCCTGGATCTGTGGTATAGCCGTGAACGCCTCAACTTTCTTTCGACTAAAATACGATCCTGATAAAATTATCTGCAGATGGACGCCTTTGCCTTTCGCAGCGAAAGAGGCTCCATGGATACATTTAACAGTGCAGTCAATCATTCCTTACACCACTATGGTAGTGTTGTATGCGCATATCTATTCCCGAATGAAGAATCTACCTCAGATTTCTTCAAATCGCGATTCCCAACTCAGAAAGGTCACAGTTGTAGCAGTATTGGCATGCTCGGCTCTGATTATCGGATGGCTTCCAGGCCGGGTCACATTCATGCTATCAAAGTTTGGTTATCTTCATCCAGATGGTATCATACACACTTCGTGTGTAATGATAACCTTTTGTAATAGTTGTGTTAATCCAGCGCTCTATGGGATGTACAGCCCTAGGTTCCGTGCAGAGTACAAAGTTGTGTTCAATAAAGCATTCAAAATGTGCGCTTCTTCTAATTCCTTTGCTGTGCCGCCCGCGAACGAATCCGCTGATGTACGTCCGTTACCCTTAGTTTCAATCAACGGTTCTTCTGCAGTACGTTCGTTACATTAACTCTATATATATATATATATAATTAAATCGCGTGCTTTGTAATATAGGATTAATTTTAAAGTCTCATCCACTTGTATAGGCCTAGATATATATATATATATATATATATATATATATATATATATATATATATATATATAAATTAGGTACACATCAACAAATCCATAGATCTTTATATAAATATATATACCTTGTAAGTTTTAGTTTCTAGTCATTAGATCAATTTATCTGAAGAGTGCCACATCTTGTGGTACGAAACTATTTAGTGATAAAGATGCCTAGTGGATTTTGTTGATTGTTGTACCTTAATTTAAATATGCCCTGGCTTTCCATTGAGCACTTTACCAAAAGTTTTTATAACCAACGAAACCAAATATATATATATATATATATATATATATATATATATATATATATATATATATATATATATATATATATATATATATATATATATATATATATTAATACTTAAAATGTTTTTGTTGCTACTCCGAGTTTCATGCCGTAAAGGCAATCAAAGGCCTGATGATTGCCTTTACGGCATGAAACTCGGAGTAGCAACAAAAACATTTTAAGTATTAATAAATCGCTCTATTCACTACATATACGTTCGAAGAAACTGAATTATATATATATATATATATAGGTATATATATATAGGTATATATATAGGTATATAGCTTAAGATTTTGGTTTACGAAACACAAACAGTGCTCAATACCATATAGATAGAGCGTAATATAGTTTTTCGTTTTACCTCAAAAAACCACAACAGTCAACAAAAAATCACCACCTGATGATTCCTATACGGATGAAACAGACTGTTGTGGTTTTTTGAGGTAAAACGAAAAACTATATATAGCTATATATATATATATATATATATATATATATATATATATATATATATATATATATATATATATATATATATATATATATATATATATATATATATATATATATATATATATATATATGTATATATATATATATGTATATATAGGTATATATAGGTATATATGCCTATATCAACTTTATCGTAGGTAATATATAGGCTAAATGTAAACAAACTTCTCAGCCTGTCACGCCTCGGTCAATAAAGAAAGGTTAAAAACGGCCTTAGTACAACCGATCCCAGATTGATAAATAATTTAAATGATAAATGTTATCCAATATTATGAACAATAATTCTTGAATAAATTATTGGTTTGGATGGCTTAAGGCCCATATTTCCAATAAATTTTGTAAAATGTGATTGGCCGACACAAATTTGATTGTTGAAAATTTTCAACTTTAATTAACATTAAACAATGATATTTTTTGAAATTTTTCTGTCCGTGGAAATTTTTCTTGAGTGGAAATGGACCATTACTATATGGAAACTCGCTCAAATCTGTGGGCAAGCCATCGGATTTCATCTTAAGGCAGCTGAATCAGATGTCATTAAAACTATAAAGAAAGAGCATGACTAAGTCAAACTACTGCATGCAATCAAAACAATGCATATTGATATAGGATTGATAATCAAACGATTCCATTTTTCACAGGCAGGTGAAAATTGTACTTGATTCAAAAGTTCAATATTGTCGGCAGTCGATACTATATTGATCTACTGAAACTCGGTAAACGTAATTCTTCATGCATCAAGCAATATTACCGTAATTGCATTTCCCTGCCAGAACTTCTGATTCGTTAGAGCAAATGCCTTCACCTCTATGGCTTCGATTCTCGGCTACTGCATATATAACTCATGTGAAAAGAGTCAGTCAACGCTCTGCCGAAAGTCGTGGGTTTTCTCCGGGTGCTCCGGTTTCCTCCCAGAGGGAAAGTCGACAGGGTTAGGCGGATATCAAGCACAATTAAGAAAGTAATATCGCAATTGCATGCTGTATAAAGATATAGGCCTATCACAATTGCTGTCTACGCACTAAGTATATGTAATTATATAGGCCTAGGTAAGGTAATCTCAATGTTTGATACTTTGATCTTAATGTTAAACTGAAGGATCCTAAAATTTGGCCAAGTTTTAATATTTTCACTGTTGATAAAGAGTATAGCTTACAAGTTCCAAGTGAGCAGGTTTATAACATGATCGGCACTGATATTTTGCTACTTTGGAAAATCAGTCGATACATTGTTTATAGTTGTTTTAAGCTTTCAAAAAACTCGAAATGCTGCAGCGCTTCTAAATATTTGAAATTGAAAAACTTAAACCAGGATCAAAATTGTCTGTGAGCGAATCGCGTTCGGTGTGTACATGTGTGTCTTTATTTCGTGAAGGATCACGAACTTGACCACTATCATGATCAAAAATAGTATAAGCTACTCAATATGCATGCAAGGTATATTGGCTATACTCATTTTTTCCGCTGCAACGCTTTGTTCACTGGACTTCAGACAGAAGAATTTAGTTGCAATTTTGATAATATATATGATTGTGATTTATGTCTGCCATGTTTAAAATTATATAGGTATTTATTTTTATAGTAATAACCAAAATTTTTTTTACATGAACTCTTTATATTTATATTATTTACCAAGCTCATGGGCACGGTCGACACGCTATTAGTTTATGTATAACATATGATAATCATTAAATCTATATCACCCTGATAAAATCGATATAACTATTTTGTTGTTCAAAGAGATAAGAACTGATCGCTTTATTGTTCCTTCTACATAATTGTTCAGGCTACAATCTAAAAGTTGAAATTATTCAAATGAATGCAACTACAACTAATCACATTTAGACTTTATACTTCGGATCTTAAGGCCCTGTTACACGGTGCAATTTTTCATGCAACTTGTCTCGTAATGTTTAAAAAAAGATTTTGATAATGCATTGCAAGAGGTGTTACACGCTGCAATGATTGTCATGCAACTCGCAACGATAAGGTACAGAGGCATGCGAAGAGACTATAGGGAGAGGTGTTATTTGGCGCCAAATTTTAATTATAGTAAAGCGTGCACTGGGGAGAGCCAATAGGAACTCTCCAAGCTATAAACATTGCGAGACAAGTTGCACGAAGCCATGTTACACGCTGCAATGCTAAAAATAATTAGTGCAATCGTTGCCAAAAGTAGAACCGACTTCTACTCTGTGCAATGCTTCACGCAACTTGTCTCGCAACGATTTTGACCATTGCAAGGCATGTTAAACGGTGCAATGACTCGTGCAACTTGTCTCGTAACGCCATTGCGAGACAAGTTGCATGAAAAATTGCACCGTGTAACAGGGCCTTTAGGGCGCTTTCCATTTAATGGCCTGAGCGGTCAGACTCAAATTCTTTTCTCTGTATCAATGGAACGATATGGTCTATGCTTCTCAAATATCTAGCGAAAATGGACCTCATTCTAATGTTATCTAGATTTTCCGATCGGATAGGTCCAAAGCCCAAATGTTTTGTGTTTTGACCGTTAATCTGACCGGTCAGGCCGTGTTAGTGGCAAGCGCCCGTAAGTTGTGTTTTTTTTTATGTTTCTCAAAATTGCGAAAAAAACCAAAAGAAATTTGATCGCACTAATGTATACGAGGGGCAAAATATTTTTTATATACCATGCACAAATTTATAATTACCTCGGGTCGGTACTACACCGAGGTCATAAATTCGTCTCCTATTTTTTTCCATTTTGTGTCGAGCCGCGCGCGTAGTCGAAGAGCCTGCGGAGGAGACGACAACTTCCGGTAAATAAGTGTACTTCCGGGAAATTTCAAGCATCGGCCAAAGCGAAACGGAACCCGAAGCTGTCCTTGCACAAAATCCGTCAAAATTGTTGATTTAAAACCAGAAGACGTGATAATTTTGACACACATGTTCAGCTGGATAACTATTCTCGAGTATATGTTGATATAATGTACAATACTTCGTATGCATAGCATGGGAATACCGCGGCCAACTTTCACTTGTTTGATACTGCTAAGCATTTTATGGATGGTTCTTACTGTAACTGGTAGACAACAATTTTGCCAACTGTGCACTCATTACATTCTTCGACTGTGGTACAACTATTACTAATGATGGATCAGTTATATGCACCTAATTATATTTTCGGTACTTTGATATATTTTAAAAATATCTGAAGTGACTGTCGTTCTGCTATGTGCAATCAACAAATAGACTGATAATATTGTCTGTTAGTGTTACTAAATACAAGACGAAGTAACTGTGTATATCATTCACTCGTCCACAAAATATCCCAAATAATGAATAAATACATGCAGTTAAATAATTGCGTCAGTAAATTCTCTAAATTGTTCCTGTATTTAACTATTATCAATAAAATGTTATAAAAAGGAGCTTTGATTGACTGATTCACCATTTATACTAGTGAACTATTAAACTATCGTGATTTACACGATTTTTGCATATTTACCAGACGATGCCCTATCCACCGACCCGAGGTGAACGCCGAGCGTGCGTCTTGTTTATACTATATTGCCATTGGGCCGATTGTTCAAAGCTGGATTAGCGCTAACCCTGCATGGTTAAAAGTTAACTCCCCGTTTTAGTCTGTCATGTATCCATAGTTAGTAGAAAATAAACATGGTTTGGAAGCTTGACAAAAGTCCGCCGTGTTCTATGTTTTTGTCCAAGTTTATGGAAATTTGTGAACTCGGATTCTGTACAGGGTGTCCCAAAAAACCCGAAAACTATTGAAATCACCAATAACAATTTAATTGTTAGAATTTGAATGCCTCAGCACTCTGTTGGTTCCCACGAGTGCATAATTTATTTATTTATTTTTTTTATTAACTTTACAATCAAATGACCGAAGGTAAGGACAACAGGACGTGAGTCCCTAATTAAGTCCCACCAAAAACGTACATTACATAATTACTTATAGGTATTACAAGAATACATATTATATACATAAACATTAGGACATACAACAATTATAATTACATCTATGAACAACAGATTGTATGTAAAGAACGACATTTACTGCATACAGTTTTCCATGTTCTATAGGACGGTCTACATCAAAAGTACTATTCAGCTTTCTAGTGTAATATATATATAGTTTAGATTTAAGTATGGCGACTGACGAAGATGATTTGATATCAGACGGTAAATTGTTCCATAAAAATACAATTCTGTTAAAGTATGAGTTTCGGAAGAGGGAGGTTTTGCACAGGTTTGGACGAAAATCACCAGAACTGGAACGAGTGGAGTGGTGAAGAGGTTGGGTTATATATACTGATTGATGTCAATTTCAATTGATTGACATAAGTAAATTTTATGCATAAAGAAACTATTTAAGAAGAAGCTTTAAATTCCCGAGAGCAAAAAATCGCACACTTTACAAGGAGATGTTCTTAACTAAATTTTAATACTGCACCTTGTCAATATTTTACGCATCGTTACGTTCAGCTTTTTGGCACGGCATTCAATTTTAACAATAAGTGATTTCAGATTAATAATGAACCGTAATATTTGAATATTAATAAACACAAGACAAAAGATGTGTGCACTCGGAATTACGTTTTCAACATCAGTTGAAGTTTGAATAGGAAATTCTTTGAAGTTTACCGGCCTTCCTAACCATGTTTATCTCTATTAACTATGGTGTATCCGTGTATGCTTGTATTACAAAGCTCCAGAAAAGAAAACTCCCATTGCTCCACACAAGATTTCTGAAGAAATATTTCCAAGTTTATATAAACACGCTGTTGGGAGGTTTGCTGCGAATTTTAGGTTAACCCATGCAGGGTTAAAGTGCCTATGTGACAATTTTTTATGATTGAATTGCAAAGTTCATTTAAAATCATAATATAACTTGTTTTCTAAAACTTTGTATTCTTTCCTGTATGTCAAGATTTTCGACTTTGTTTGATATACAAATGTGACTGGAATGACGTCACACTGCATAACGAGTTTTTAGAAAGAAAACGTTTCCTTGCCAAACATGTGATATTTCCACTGACATTGAAAGTGATATACTTTAAGAGTTATCAAAGCGATCATTTCGTCTGTAAATTTGAGAGAATGAGAATTTTAACAAGCTACAACACAGTCTTCTGTAACATGCATTATGCAGTACGTGTGACGTCATTTAAGTCACATTTGTATATCAAACAAAGTCGAAAATCTTGACATACAGGAAAGATTACAAAGTTTTAGAAAATAAGTTATATTATGATTTTAAATGAACTTTGCAATTCAATCATGAAAAAAATTGTCGCATAGACACTTTAAAAGCTAACCAGCTTTTGAAACACCGGCTCCAGGAGTGAAGTGTTCAGCAGACACTCATGTTATTAAGAAACCCACACGATTCAACTGAAATTCTACATGTACATATAATTTATTTATTTGCTGATTCGCCCAGGATATTGAAATTACACATAAAAGAATTACAAGCGATGGGCTAGGAGCCTACTAGAAACTTTGTTTTAGGCCCCTAGCTAAGTTATAAATTTAAACTAATTAGCAATGAAAATAATATGCAGCGTCAGTTCGAGTGCTTTTAGGAGAAAGGAAAAATAATAGTTAAATATTATATGATATGATAGCAAGCTATATTTACAATTGAATTTTTCTGTTATTCTATTAAATTTAGATGAGAGAATTTTCATTATTGTTCATGAATTTACATGATGTTGAAATTGAACTGTTTCTCTATCGTGTCCCATATCTCACCTTAACTCACGTATACCATGCATACATTTATAATGTGCCTTTCTAAATTAATTCCTAAATAAATTTATAATTGCACTTCACTTGCATGGTTGAAGACTTGAAGTAGAATACTGGGTTTGGTGGATAATCCACGTGAGTATGTACTATTTAAAACACGAGCATGCAGGAGTGCTTTGTCAGATATAAAACACGAGAGTGCTGCTCGAATGTTTTATATCTGATAAAGCACGGATTTATATATATATATATATATATATATATATATATATATATATATATATATATATATATATATATATATATATATATATATATATATATATATATATATATATATATACACCGTGTAGCTCAGTTGGTAGAGCGTCGATCTAGTAATTCGAACCGTTCCTGCATGATTAGGTCTTAAATTGTGCACATATAGATGCATGCTCATGCACTTGGATTATCCACCCAGCATACAAATTTATATATACAAATGCACTTTGCATAGATGAATTCCTGGTGGCACAGTGGACTTGGGTTAAGGTAACGAACGTACTGCAGAAGAGCCGTCTGCAGAAGAGCCGTTGATTGAAACTAAGGGTAACGGAAGTACATCAGCGGATTCGTGCGCGGGCAGCACAGCAGAGGAATTAGAGGAAGCACACAGTCCGAATGCTTTATTGAACACAACTTTGTACTCTGCACGGAACCTAGGGCTGTACATCCCATAGAGCGCTGGATTGACACAACTATTAAAAAAGGTTATCATTACACACGACGTGTGTATGATACCATTTGGATGAAGGTAACCAAACTTTGGTAACATGAATGTGACCTGGCCTGGAAGCCATCCGATAATCAGAGCCGAGCATGCCAACACTGCTACAACTGTGACCTTTCTGAGTTGGGAATTGCTATTTGAGGAAATCTGGGGTAGATTCTTCATTCGGAAATAGATATGAGTATACAACACAACCATAGTGGTGAAAGGAATGATTGACTGCACTGTTAAATGTATCCATGGAGCCTCTTTCGCTGCGAAAGGCAAAGGCGTCCATCTGCAGGTAATTTTATCAGGATCGTATTTTAGTCGAAAGAAAGTTGTGGCGTTCACCGCTATACCACAGATCCAGGCAAGGATCACAGCTACGACAGCGTGTTTTGGTTTCACTGAGCGATATGTGTTGGGTTTGACAACAGCTATCCAGCGTTCGATAGTCAATGATACGCAGGTAAATATGGAAATATAACCCAAAATGAAGCAGAACGCTCCTGACCAGATTGTCAGGCAGAATATTTCAGCAACAGTTTCACTGTAGGCTGGCGTCGGAGGTAAGTAGAGAAAACGACTAGAAAATACGACAATGGTCATTGAGTATTACAGGATTAATATATAACACATGAAAGAATCACAGTATATATATAAGGCTCAATTCGGATTGGCAGTACAATTTTGTCGAAATACAATCTATATTAATACCCGTCATTTTCTATAGTTAAATACACTCACTAGTGTTCAATACAATTTCGTAACGAGCCAAGCCAAGCCAAGCCAAGCCAAGCCAAGCCAAGCCCGCTGTGTAGCAAATCAGTATATAGCAGAAAAATGACCTCACGGAGCCGGAATGCAAGTTAGTACACAGGGACCTAGGCTCTATATGCCCGCGTCTCCTGTAGTTACTCAATAATCTAAATTGGAGACCTCTAGAAGAAAGACGAAATTATCTTAAATCTATTTTCATCTATAAAGTTCTGAATGGCCACACCGCACCAAATCTTAAAGAAGCATTTCATTTTAATAATGAAAGACATAATACTTACAATCTTTGAAATACGGATACTGATTTAGCACCATGCACCTATGCCGAAAAAAGAATTCGGCAAGAGGTGCTTCAGTTATAATGGTGCCTTGCATTGGAATAATCTTCCCCATGAGGCAAAAATTGCTGAATCTCTAAGCTCTTTCAAGTCGATATTGAAACAAAGAATGAGTTGAAATCTGCTTGTGTATAATCGCGCAGCTAAAATCAATTGTATTTATTTATTTTGTTATATTTTGTATTTCCTGTATATAGTTAACTTTTTGTAAATAGGTAATTTCACGCCTCTCATGGAAACCAGCCTTCCAACGGCTGTTGAGGCTAGCGTGGTCTAAATAAAGTTTTGTATGTATGTATGTATATGTTAGGTTTCCGTATGACAGTATATGTTATTGAACACAGAAATGTCCAACTATGGTATATATATGTATTCCCATTTTTGTGTCTGTCATTTCCAGTCAGTCAAATACAATTTTCCGCGCTCAGACTAGGAACTACCGAGAATAACGCATCTTGCATGTCTATATATATACCTTAATTTATGCTACTGCGACACTCCTTACCTGAAAATAAAAAATATGGCAGTCAGAAAATCGACAATCGCCAGGTTCAAAATAAGGATACTATAAGGTTTGTTGAGAAAAGATTTTCGTCGAGAAAACAAGACATAGATGACCAGAGAATTTCCCAACAAGGCAATGGCGACTATCGATGAAAAGATCAAATAATGGATCCAGGTCATTGTAGCTGCCATGATGATCAAAGATAAATAAACTAGGGATAAAAAATGTTAAACGCAAACTAAACATGATAAAATGTTACGTTTTTGAAAAACACGTGTTCTACAAGCTTTGAAGAAGGTTACAAGGCTGGTTCTATCAAATTTTCAATGAAATCTCCTTATAAAAAGACCCACAATTAGGTATGGTGCACACCTGGTTTTGCACTAGATATCTCATTTTCCGCCTAGAGATTAAAAACTAGAGTAAGCAGTATTTGTAAAAGTTAATATACATGGCATGCAGAACAAAACAAGTTAATTAAATCGAAGTAAGCAATATAAATTAAATCAAATGTAACCACGACTATACAAAAGTTACGAGAAAATAAAATAAGTTTTTGAAATTAATCTTATACCTTCGTTTTCGTCCAAGATATTATAATTATCTGTGTTCAACGATGGGGGCCGGCGACTGAATTTATATAATGCTCTGAATAATTGCGAGTGATATTAGATATAGAATGCATTAATGATATTGAGCTATTTGCATAATAGGATATATGGATATTTGCATGAAATCCAGTAACGAAAACAAAAATGATTGATGCCAATAACAGGATTTATGTAATATTCGCTATGTATAGAAAATATGCTTTTACACATTTTTAAACCTATAACCATGTAGGAGCAAGTTCATGTATATGTATTAATCCTATAAAGTATAATGCTATATTAATATGCATTGTACGTCTCAAGTTTTTGATTGCAGTAATTTGATTTGCTCTCAAGGTATAGTTTTAATGACACCAGATGCCCTAAGATGAAATTTGATGACCTATTCTGCCAACAATATAGGTATAAATGAAATGATAGTAAGCCATCCGAATCAATAAGTTATTCAAGTATTATTGTTCATAATATATTGGACAAGGTTGATCATTTCAATTATTTATCAATTTTAGTGAATTTCCTGCCTCCCAAGAATTGTAGTCCACTAAAAGTCACTTTTTACCATTTATTTAAAAATATTAATTATAATCACATTCTCATCACTTGAATCACTGTCTCACTCCCATCTCTCGCACTAGTCCCTTGCATTATATATATTTTAGATTATCTCACGTTCAGTTCATTCTCACCTATGATTGGTTCGTCTTAATTGCATTATTTTGCACTATATTATTAAATCAATACGTAATCAACCCCAGTCTCCGACACAATCTGGGATCGGTTGTACAAAGGCCGGATAGCGATTTTTTTAACCTTTCTTAAATTGGCCGAAACGTGACAGGCTGAGAAGTTTGTTTACATATATAAACTGCCTGCAATAAAGTTGTCGCAACTTGATATAGGCAAACTAAGGCAATAACCTCACAACCTCGTTAACCTCATTATTTATGAATGTCGCAATTTTTTTCCATACAATATTTCCCAGGTAAGGGACCGGTCATTAATAATGGGGGGGGGGGGGGGGGGG
>CACRXK020003539.1:0-35688 GCA_902702795.2 Paramuricea clavata | reverse complement strand
CTGGTTTATTGGACCATGCAATTGTAAAGTTTTGAAACTCTATTATCTCCGCTGAATAGAGTTTGCAGTGCCTTGTCATGCAAATAGCTTGCTTGCAAGCAACGTTTGGAATTTTTACGAACATTATTTTTAGTTTTTAATTCTTTTAGGAAATAGTCTTGCCTAGATTTAATCTTTACATCCCAAATATTATTTACATCGGAGTTGCATCATAAATTGTACTCGGATTCAAACAACACAATGTCAATGATTTTATAAAAGTAAAAGCATATTGTGTATTGGCCTATTGGGTTTACACTTTTACAGGTTCATTTAACTTTAACTCTCTCAAGTCTCGACAGACAATTGGACAGGCCAAATCCATTGATATGACAACTTCAAAAAACGTTTTTTCAAATCTAGAAATCAATTTTTTTCAGGGATACTTTGTTTTTTGCTCTCTAGACTCCCATTCGCGGCTCTAGTGCTCCACCCCTAGAATATAGACCCTACTGGGGTTTGGTGACACTTTGTGTTGCTTCAGTCACCTGACCCTACTGGGGTTTGGTGACACTTTGTGTTGCTTCAGTCACCTGCTCGCGGCTCACCCCCCTAAAATTTCTGGCACCACCCCAGTAAAAAACATGAAAATCCGTCTATGTTCGGGGTGGGGGGTGGCTTATAGTTGTAAGTCGGAGGTTTACGGTACCAGTACATTACAACTCTTTATATCAGAAAGGGAACTTGTAGTGACTAGCATGGTATACCTGAAACACTGCAACAGCTGCATGTGTACAAAACAGTATGAAGTTTAAAATTACAGATACATGGACTATGTGCACTTGCAGTGAAATGTCTTTAATATGGAAATATGCAAAAGTACCAGAGGCGAAAAACTCAGTGTTTACAAATACTCAAATTGATAAATTCTTCCTTGAAAATTCAAACAGAGTGCTTTACAATTTTGCATGTACATATATTAATGAGTTGTGAACAGGCAGGCCATCATTCAAAGGATGAAAGCAGTCACTTTCAATCAGTTTTATATTAATATTATTATAGATGACGGGTTTGAACTTTGAATGCTCAGTGCTCACTCCTGAGTCAGATACATCTGCACATTTTATGTAATAATAATTCAAATAACAGTTATTAAATACGACATTACACTTACCATGTCATCTGTCTTTATATTTGGCAATGTTTTGGCTCGTAACATAGACAAAAATTCAGTAAAATTCTGTTATTTGTCTTCGCAAATTTTGGGAAACTTTTAAAACCAAGATGGGCGGCGCATTATTTTTTCGCGAAGGCCTGGCCGCTAAGCTTTGATTGCTTTTCGGAAAAAATACGCGACTTTTTAAAAAATCTCCTCTTAACTATAAAGTATTGTGGAAATGATGTTTTTTGTTTTCTACCATGGTATTTAAATATTGTACTATTGGAAGGTTTCTGTTGCTGTTAGACAAGTACAAGTACCTTCCCTTTTAGCAGTTTCCTAATTATTCAGGAAATTGTCCAGTTGTAGCCATGCAGAGTAATATACTAAAGTAAGTCATAACCCCTAACTTGATAGAAACAAGGAACGGTTAAAATGAAAGTGCTAAACTAAAAACTATTAACAGATATCTTAATTACCTTAATGCTAGGTATTGTTGTCTTGGCCACCTTTCATGGCTTGTGATTTCATAACCTAGTAAAGAGACTCGACAATTAGCCTTTTAATACACACACAATTAAATTTGCACACAAAACTCTAAGAATGCCATTTTAGAGAATCAAAGTTTCAAAAATTTTCTTGGCACCAACCATGGTGGCAATCACCATGACAATCACGCACCTCCCTTAAGTTTAGCAGGGTTTCTACAAAACACTACAGGAGGTAGGCAACCTTCGAGATAAGCCCATTTTGAGTTTAGCCCCAACCACACCCAAACCACACCCAAACCACAACCATTTTTATCAAAGGCTTAACTTGAAGAAAGAAACACAACTTGGAACGTTCGCGTTAAGCCCCATGAACAAAGAGGGGCTTAGCTTGAAGTCATTGAAAATATTTGACGTTCAAGTTAAACCCCGACATTGGAGGCAAAGAGGAATGATATGAGTTGCCCACAATCTAGCTGGAGATAGTTATCATACTTCTCAGCTTAAATTGCCTTAAATAAATTGCATTCTAAATGAGTCACAAACAAATCATATAGACAGTCAACATACTTAAGGGAGCTTGTTTCAATGTTGGCTGTCAGGATTACAGGAACCACAAAAATATGAGCACAGATTCGGTATGTTTTTGTGTTCTTTCAACGCAGGGGTGGATCATCAATTTTTGTGTGGGACCTGAATGGTGGGCCATCGATAATTATGCCTAACTCAGGGCTAGGGAGTTGATCTTAAAAATTCATGTCTATTAATAATACAGTATTTCAATTTTACAGACCCCCCACCCGTGCACTTTATGATCGGTCCCTTGCTCACGTATAGAGAAGTCTAAGAAAAACAGTAATTTTACAGTAATATCTAGCACCAAACATTACTGTATATAAAAAGTTTCTAAATCTTTTATACTGCAAAGTTAATAAAATACAAAACACAAAAATACCGGAAAAAGTTTTGAAAACTTTCAGTATCAGTCAAACGAAGTTCTTGTACCAGATTTTCAGTGAAACCTTGCACTTGTCATCGCTCTTCTCTCGCCCATGACAGAGTCCACCATCTTCTTTTCCTTTTTTTACGCTTTTTTACAACCTCATATGTAATTTAATTCCTAACAATACCACATATTATTCTTTGTAAGACAAACCATTTTTTGTTTCCCACCGTATTTGTAAAAGGTATGCTCAGTGTCCGCACCTTGTTTTTATGTGCAAGATACCGCTGTTCATAGATAATTTTTAAACAGGAATCAAGTGCATCAACAATTATTTGTTGTCCCATTTACACGACCAAATACATTTGTCACATAAAAATTGCTCATGTAAACAGGGCTTTACACTTTGCCCTCTAGTTTTAACCGCCAATTTACTTGCTATATTTGTACTTGTTGGCAAATATTCCAAAAAAATTGACACTTTTTCATCATCATCATTGAATTATTCACAAATGTCTTCGGCAATCTTATGAAGTGACAATTTATTATCCTCATCTTTCAGTATGTCCACCGGTATGCAACTAAAAACAACATATTCTGGTGAAACTTTTTGCAAATTCTGATACAAACATGAAACTGACTCATCTGTAATTTTTTGGTAAGCTGGGAGAATTGGATTGAATTTATGCAGCTTTTTTCATCTAATTTCTTCTTTGCTGGTTTCATCATCCTTTTCTTTGGATCTCAGTTTTCTTTCCTGATATTAATGGCTTTTATCATTTTAGATGCAATCTCTCTATTTGTTGACTGATTCCAGGCACAAGGCATTGATGTGCATGCAGGGTCTAAATAGCTTTTTCTCATACTTTGTACATAACTGCAATCGCAAGATTGGCTTGTTCCAGTCATACAACTACACCAGCATGTCAAAATTTGGACCAGTTTTTTCTCAACTAAAATCCACCAAGTGTGGCTGGCAGATGCAGTCAGTGAACTCCTAACACTTCCATATAACACTTTCTCTGGGGGCTCATATGTGAATATATGGTGCTAACAAAACCAGAATCCCAATACGAGTATGCCTTCTGGTCTTTATAACAACCCACATACTCTACACCGAAGTCCCTGACTTTTAAAATATATGCAAAAATGGAACTGCAATCAAGTTTGGGCCATTTAGTAATATCAGTTCTTTTGGACTCTTCTATACTCAATGGATCACATATGTTAAATTTGTTTAACCTATTTTCGTATTCTTTATTTATCTTGGCCTGTTGTTCTTCCTGTATGATCGGTAAACTTAGCTCAACTGCACTGAATGCCCACACAACCAACTCAACTTTTCTCCCCAAAGTTTTCAAAGCACCAACAGCAAGAAAATCAACCAAATTATTCAACCCCAAGGCCATGAAATCTTCTAGTTTACGGAGTGATCCAGATTTTGATGTTGATGCCACCATTTTCAATTTTTAATTACCCCCACTTACAAGACGGCGTCGCGAACCCGGAAAAGGCATATTGAGAGTAATTTCAAACCTGTTCAGTTTTCATACACCCTGTAGAATACTATATGAATGGTAATCAAACAAGACGATCAATAGCATTACCATTTCTGGATTTTTGATGGCTTTATTCAATATTGTATTATAAACAATATTTATTCAATATGGCTTCTTGTTTAGACATAATACTACTGATAATAAAAATGTACAAGTCTTACCCACTAAGATGTAACATTAAAACAGACTATTTATTGAAATTTTTTATAAGAGAACATTTCCAAGATTAAGGTTTCATGTACATAACTAAACATATGTTGCTTATATAATAATATGTTAACACCAGTTTATTTTTGGTAACAAAATATCAATGTTCAAATTGTAAAAACACACTTGCATTTAACACTGCATGCTCTGTCTTTTTTCTGTTAATTTGGAAGACAGACAACAAAATTAGACAGCTTCAGAGTTTGAAGTATGTTTTGTCCTCGTTGACACAGCAAAGTGATGTACTCATTGAAGAAATGCTTCCAATATTTTGGTGCTGAATAGAAGCATAAGGGGGTATGTATGCATTTAAAGCTGATGGTGTAGTGGAACTAGTAACATGCAGGGGTGGATTCAGTATCTCAATCTAACCCTAGCATTTTGGATGAAATACACATGCATGGCCGAAGGCCACGCCCTTCCTAGGGGGTGTGGGGGCGGGCCCCCCAGCGTGCAAATACCATTTTCCTGCATTCTGAGCATCGAAAATAGATTTTAAATTTGTGGAAAAAGTGCCTCTTTCACACCAAAATAAGAAAAAAATGCAGAAAAGTTACAAAATTTATTCATCAACAACCACTTCGAACAACAGATTATCTTGAAAAAGCAATATGACTGTAGTTAGAAAGTCTTCAAATGTACATCATCTTGAAACAGTGGCCCAATATAACAGAGAAATCTTTATCTGGCTAAGCAGCAGCATAAATCATGCGGAAAAAGGAAGGACAACTTATGGAAAAATATTCTCTGTACTGTAGATTACCTTGAAGTTAGGAAAAAGGTTTATTTGTATATCATCTTGAAAGTGATGTGAAAAGTGATGTGGTCTATGACATTGGGGCTTTTGACTTGTCATAATTCAGAAGAATCCCACATATGTCTTTTAATGGAGTATGCTTTGTTTCTACATACTGCATGCATGCTATCACCATGATTTAGGAATTCTTCATCATTCAATTTTTGCTTTTGACTTGTCATATTAATTCAGAAGTGTTTGGACGTCTGGTGCAGTAGATGGAATAATAGTACACTCACAGTATTCTTTTTCTTTGTGCCATCTATCTTTATGTTGCTTTACACTGTATGAATCACTTCTGCACAAAGATGCAATTTTTTCTTCCCTTTTGCCAAATGAACAGTTCAAGGCATTCAATACACACACTTTTTTGATGACTTTTCAATCTTATTTGTCGGTCTGAGATTTTGTCTTTTCTGTGGAATGGGAACTCCCCTTTTCCAGCCCCAAGATAAATGACGTTTCGATGTTGTCACCACGTTATTTTCTTTTTTGGCTCTTTCCTGCTTTTTGGTTAATAGTCAAAATATGTCTGACGAACAAGGGTGGGTTCACTACAAAATTTTTGTAGTTTGCTAAAACTACAGCTACTTAAAAAAATATGTAGTCAGCGCTACAACTACTGCTATTTTTTAACAATGGTAGTTTGCTACTGACTACAGATACTGCTTAAAAAATGTAGCAAACTATTTTGCTATGCTATATTTTTTAGTTTTACTGTATTTGGAGCACGTACTAACTCAGGTTGTAATGTAACCTATAACAAATTGACTTATGAGTAGCAACACTAAACACAAAGCAACATTTTTGTAAGTACTACAGTGTTCAGGAGTGCAAATTGAATATTGAGGATTGAGCAAAGCGTGTCTCAATGTCATGATACTCTATCAAGTTGCTAACAATTTTAAAAAGTAGCGATTCGCTCTTTGAAAAGTAGTCAACTACAATGGGTGTTCTTTTCAGGTAATAATCTTGGAACGAATGTTATTGTGATTATTTCGCTACATGATTGCAGTACAATATATTTACTAGCAACTGTATAATAATTTAATTCAATGTTAAATATATGGTATAATTACCATCACAAACAAATCGGATATTTTCTTGCATATTATACATACTGGAGGCAAAACATTTGGTGATCGAGCCTTCATGTCACTCTTATGGCGACCATCATTGGCATAAAAGTTTCATTGGTGCAGCAGTCTCTGCAACTTTGCAGCCACTTAAGTTTTCACTGCCTGATGTTCTTGTTTCCTCTGCTTTTTCAAATGTGTGAAGTATTTAATTTTAAATTCAAAATGGTGGACAGAGACAAAAAACTTAGCTCCTCTAATTTAAAGATATATGGCTTGAAGAATGCTGATATATGTTTAATCAAATTTCTAAATGATAAAACACACCTAATATACAATGGCGTGCATTTGAAATGAACGCAAGATTTTTGCTCATTGAAAAATTTTATCGAGAATGTTGTTGGCTTAAAAGGATTATGGAAATCACCAGGTGGGAAATCTAAACCGTTTACAAGTACAAACTTTGATTTAAATATAACATGCTATCCGTGCAAACAGCAAAGATGGTGAATTGCTCAAATAATTACTGACAAGTGTCTTAAATAACGATTCTACATATAGTTATAAGATAAACAACGGCTCTCATGCTGCAATTGCACAACCGGCCATGTCCTCAATGGGGGGGGGGGGCAAAATCACCTAACAGTCCCGCTTGAGAGTGTTATTGAAAAAAGGTTCAAATGCTTGGTGAACAATTTGATCGACACTGAGGGCTCAACAAATGTATCAACTATGCCTGAAGAAATAAATGCAAGTGGAACTTCTACTCCATTTCAATAACAAGATACTTCAGACTCCTTTGAATTACAATTCTTTTCATTTAAAACGAAAACCGAATCTCAAATATTAGATTTGTTGGGCAAGATGTCTGACCAAAACCAGGTCATTGATGCATGTAAACAAGACCTATGCAAATTAAGGAGCAAAAATTTAAATTTAATATCACAAATTTCCTTTTTGGGGAAAAAATTATCCATTGTTAAACACTCTGAGTATGATTTTAATGAACAACAGAGTAACAATATAAAGCACCAAACTGGTAAACCAACTAGTCCACCGAAGCATATTGTTAGATATACTAGATGTCAAGCTGATAAATCTCCTCTCTCCTCCACACAGCCTTCTTAAGTATTTACAAATAACTAACAAGAAGTTTCCAGAATAAAAGTGAGTGTGCATGGTGTGATGGGAAGATATTAATGAAATCGAGGAGGCTCTGCCCAATAATGTGACAAAGCATGGTTTTTAGCTGTTTGACCTTTTTTAAACTTGAAATTGACGGAAATGTGAAAAATTGAAATGAATCTTCATAATCTGAGAATCGAAGTTCAATAGAGTCATTTTTATAAAGAAATGTTGCAATTAGAGGATATTTATAATTAGATAGCTTGTAGCCATTGATATTCGTTTTGCAATTTCTCAGTATTTTTTTATGCAAATAGACAGAAGATATTGAATTCACCCCGGGATACTCCAGTATGCCTGAAAATGAAAGTCAAAAACATGTTTTAACACCCTCGATGCTTGATCAAACAGAACTCCAAAAGATTATATATGACGCCATGTTGATTGCATTAACTAGCAGAGGCTCAATTATTTAGCTCTTCCCATCACTCCTTGCTCGCTCACTTTTTCCTCACCAGAAACTTCATGTAAGCCTCTGCGGAGGAGAGAGATAAATCTCCAAATCAGGATGTTATTCCTAAAAGGGATATTTCTCAACCTGAGTTGTTATTTGCTTCCTCAACTTCGAAACCTGTGTATAGCCCATCAATTTACTGAGGATATTAGCCCAGCACTGTCTCCTAATAGTGCCAAACAGAAGTTCTCTCAGTCTGATGACTCAATCAAAGTGTCTAATGTGAGGTTAGTGTGTGACCGTCAACAGTGGCAGAAATTTCGAGGAGGCGGGGAGCAGCCTTGCGGAGGTGGGGAGGGGCGGCCTAAAAACAGGCTTTTCGAGTGCAGATGGGGGGGGGGTTGTCAGAAATTTAAAAGTTTTGTCGGAAATTTAGAAGGCTTCGCCCCCACCCGGAAAAAGTGAATTTCCGCCACTTGCCGTCAATTTTAATCGGCATCAAAATTATTATCCGAGACGTCTGCAAAAGACACTGTCCAAATGAATTTTGGAACTAATAACCTAACCAATCTGTTTAATTTGAAGCCTGAAAGTGTCCATGCTAATCGTCAATGTTCTGAATCATTCAACATATTAAATACAGAGCCAGAGGAGAAATCATGACCAAATAGTATCTCAGTTGACGAAGAAATGAAAATACCAGTTTGAATTACCTCACACACCTGTGATCTGAAAGTGAAGAAGAGACAAGTTGCTCATTTGAATTTGATTGAAATACCCATGAACAAAAAATCTTTACAAAATCCTGCCCCAGTTAGAATCACCCAGCTACAAAATTTTTGAGGGATATATGTAATAAAATGGATGACTTGGATTTGGTTCAAAAAATGAATGACATAGAACTCCCTGGAATAACAGAGATTTCGTTAAATTCAAGTATTCCTGATGGCTGTGTAAACATTCAGGGCTATCACTTAGTTCGAAATTATCACAATGAGAAAAGGGGTGGCAGGGTTGTTAAGAATTCAATTCCTTTTGTGATGCTTTCAAATTTTGGCTGTTCTAACCATGAGTGTTTGTGGATAAATTTAGACCTTACTGACTTCCAAGAGAAATTTAATGTATTATTGTTTGTGTGTTCCACAACCCACCTCTTGCAGATAATAATGAACTATGCAAGTACATTATTGTCTCTATGGACAAAATCTTATTACAACTCCCTGGAGCAGGAGACATCATTATGGGTGACTTTAACCAGTTTGACACTAAACGTCTTTGGGTTTAGAAAGCGAAATCCATCAAAATGAGTTGGAGTGAATTCTCAAAATTGAGGTTTATGTCTCAAACAGCTTTCAAGTTATGCAGGTTTATCTCCATTGCTATTTTATGCAGATATTGTGAATATTTTAATGTCAGTGGCAATCTACAAAGGTCTATCTGCATAATTTAGCATAAATTCAAAGTCACAAGGTCTATCACATTAATTTCAAGATGGCTGCCAGAAAGCATGTTCGATTAAAAACTTTAAAGGAGAATGAAATCAGTGAGTTATTGGAAAGGTAAGCAGCATTTTTCATTGTTATTGAGAAGACATTTATTATGAGAGGTTGTATACGCTAAAATTGGACTGAACAAAAAAATGAAAATTAGTATCTACACTAACTTTAGCATTTTCATATTTTTGTATTTAAAATTGGACTTGTATTTCTCACATCGGTTAAGAAGAAAATAGGAATTTGATTGCCTTGTATACTTAGATGTGTTACCTGAATAACAATAATAATAAGAAATTGATCCCAGTATCACGATGAAATTGTAGCAAATTATGCAGAGGATAGGATAGGCTGATAGCAGTGATTTTGATGAAAATGGCTCTGGTGTTGAGGATAATTATGATCCAAGAGGAGAATTGTTTGATGATGAATCAAGTTCAAATGATAGTATTTGGATTACTGGATAATTGTTTCCAACAACGAGCAAGTGGTCTAGTGGTAGCGATATCGGACTTTAAAAGCCAATGTCGTGTATCAGGATCGGTTCGAAGATGAGTGAAAGAATAAAGAAAAAAGATGGCGAACGAATGAAGAATGTAAAAGAAAATGGTGACAGGTGAAATGTTTGGAGAAGAAAATACCAATGAAATTCATATTTGGTAGTTTCCATGGTTGGCGCATGCGCGGTATACTTAGAATATGACAGCGTTGCAGTGGGAAGCGGCAGGAGAATAAATGTAGATATTTGGAGTGATGATAGTATTCAGTTTAATGCTATTTGAATTGCATGAATTATAAATATTTTGACAATGCTTCCCATTGTCCATGCAACAAGCGACTATTGAGGGTTGGTGGGGCAAGTGATCAATATTGATTGTAAATGTGTTCCCAGTAGCACAGAATTAAGATCAGTAACAGAAGGGCCACTCAGCGGTGCAACGTGTCCACGTTTTTTTTTTATGCAAAAATATGCAGTTTACTGGCTAGAAGGCGGAGCAGCCAGGCAGGACAGCATGTTTATTGGCCAGAAAATGTCATTGACTGGCTAGGAAAATGGCGGCCAACATGCGTAATGCGACATACACGAGGACAGAAACTTCAAAGCTTCCGATGTAAGTGGCCCTTCTATATGGATCTTTATCCTATGCCAGTAGTGGGCTATGTCATAATTCTTACTTCGGTTGGCCAAAGGAGGTTCACAAGGATAAATTTCCTCTGTATATATGCTTAGTTTATTTAAAAAAAATGCTTTTCACATATTTGTAATTGTTTACATTCGGTTACAAAAAACGATTACAATTCAAAAATTGCGATTATTTGTCATTGTAGAAGGAGGTTAATTTTTCAGTCTACTCAATTTCTCATTTTCCCAGTCCGCAGTTGGGTGATACAATACAGATGTGTTATTAATGCATTACAAAAACTCTTTGTCAAAGTGCACCTTTAATACGGAATGCATACACTGACAGTGTTGGGACACTCTCTCAACCAGTCAAATTTACTTGAAGTAGCCGGCTCTGTCATTGCTAGAACTGGTGAAGGTCTTAGACCTTGTTCACATGAACCCGGGACAGCTTTATGTCCCGGGGCAAGCTATTGTCGCGGGACAAAAATTGTCTCGGCTCGTTAATAAAAGAATAGTGCTGTTCACATGATATTTTACTTGTCCCGGGACAAGAATCGACCCGAGTGACTCGCCTTTGTCGACAGGGACACTTGCCAAGCCGGGATAACTTTTTCTCATGTGAACATACAAAGTTTGTACCTCGGGACAAAATTCACATATTTTCAAGATGGCGTCCAAACAACCTCGTGGTGGCAACAAGACCAAAAAGTGGAAATGGACAAATGACATGGTAAAATACCTTTTAACGTTTATTAACTCATTCCCATCCGGTCGAAAAGTAGCAATTTCGAGTGGTGGTGTTTCAAACGCTTATATGTCTCAAACTATACATCGCACAGAAACAGAAATTGCATCGTTCGAAAGAGGAGGACTTCTGCTTTCCAACAATACCAATTTCAATTTCATCCGGAGCTTGGTTAACGATTTACTTGCATAAATGTGCATAAATTATGATATAAAAAAATGTTGCAATTATGCATAAATGTATTTAGTGGTTCAAATTTCAAATATGTCAAAAAATTTTGTGAATATGACTGAAAGACACGGTTATGATCTACAAGTACCCGAAGTTTCATGCATGTAGCATAAATAGAAATATTTTTATTGAATTTTTATATAAACTAGGTAGTGGAGTAAAATTTACATTTTGTGCTCACATGAAACAAATACCTTTATCAAAGGTCCTTTTTTATTGCTACAACATGTTATCAATACAAATTTCCAATATTTCTTACTCTCCAAAGATAGTATGGCACCAAAATAAGTCTGTGATACCCACAAAAGAACACTCAAATCATGATTAGCAAAATGTCTTTATTTCTACAATTACTACATACATTCTTAGATAATCATCACACCATTGACTTTAGTTATTAGTGGCATAACCAGCCTCAAAATTTGGTCATGCTATTCAAATTTGAAATAATCACTACTCATTTGTTTAGAAATTGATTGTTTTCACAATCTAGAACATGAAAATATTTGCAAATAGCATGACCAAGTTGTTGTTGGGCTGGCATCATCATAATTAGTAGTTATAAAAAAGTAGTTGTCAAATTCAGTATGAAACGATTATTTCAACACAAAAAAGCGATATGAGGACATACTTGGTCGTACTAGTGAAGCTATACTAAATACAAATAAATTTACAATGCCATGGCAACGGCAAAACATATTGAAATAGAAATTGTCTAGAAATGATACAAATACTTGCCTTGAAACTCCAGACACGACTCCCAATGCCAGGTTGAGATAATTGTCTTCAGACGAAGACATTCCATCATTACTAGCACTATCAGTTTGCAAAATAGGCTTAGATTATTTTGCAATTTCCCGAGACTGCTCTGAGCTATAGAATGGAAGATGGCGATTCTTTTGGTATATTTGTTATTATTATACGTTGAAAAGAAGCAAAAAGACGAGCATTTGAATCAGGCGGAACATTCAAAATGCAACAGCAAAATTGATGTGTCATTTGCATAAATTTCACCGCATTGATCATTTCAAGGTAAGAAATTCGCTTGAAATTGAGCGAAAAAAACAATAAAATTATATGAATATTTCTGAATATATAGTATCGATCAAGCGGAATTTTTTGGTGGTATTTTCGTATGTCTACTGCAAATACTCGAATTTCTTTAATATTTAATCTTCTCGTCATATACGTCGGAAATTAATATTGGCGGATTGAATTGAATTAAAGAATATGAGTCGAAGAAAGGCTATAGCCAATGGTTGCACAACTCAAGAGATCAATGGAGAAAATATAAGCACTGGTTTTGTGGAGACTGATGATGAGGAAACATTTATGAACAATCTCTTCGAGAAAGAGGATGATGCCAACTCACAGGTTAAGCAGCCAGAATTACAAGATGTAGAGAACAACAGTGAATCGGAGGAGAGTGACACCACACTAGATTCTAGAAAGAGAATTGTTCCAGTCAACTCCACTCCAAAGTTTGTCGAGAACAAAAGAAAGAAGTTAAAGAAGCAGTTGTCGGCAAAGCAAAGAGATATGGTTCTTATGAATGCAGCAAAGAAAGAAATTGATTTGAAAACTAGTATTCCCCATGGGTTGCTGGAGTCAAATAAAGGTATTAACAGTGCAATGAGTGAAATGGCAGACTCCATTCGTTCCCTAGGAACTGGACTAGTTCAGGGATTTGGATTACTTGCCCAGGCATTATCTCAAAACCAACAACAACAACATCACCCAGCCTTTGGGAACTTTGGTGTGAATTATCAACCATTAGCAGGGTTCCCCAATACCCAGTACCACAGTCAACATATAAATCACCAATGGGTTGCTACTCAGTCTCAGCAATCTGAATCAGGTGGTACAGATAAGGGCTATGTCACTTTGGAGTGACTGATTGACTATTATGACATTGTATAATATTAGTATATATACACATATATGTTAATGTTGTGTTGACATACCAGTAGGTATATCAGTCATTTGTTTTATTTATATTTAGCTTAAAGCATGCATAAATTAGAGCACAGACAGTTCCTCAAATGTTGATTTTTTATTGTTGATATTAACCCATTCATTTCCCTAAATGGTTCAAACTACCCAACTAATTATGATCTGCCTGATTATACATACATGGAGAATATTTTGGGAAAAATGGGTTGGTAACTACTTACTACTATATTAAAGAGAACTGGTTCATTGTTCTTTATTACATTTGTGTTAAAAAACATGTTATTATAACTCAACAAATTGTACAAGTGTCTCTTGTTAATCTATTTACAGGCAACAATTTTATTCCATATATTCTTTCAGATATATAGTTATAATCTGCCTTATGTAGGTTCCCTGAGCACTGTTGTAACTATAAAGTTGATCAATAACAGAATGATGGTGACAGTTTTGCATGAGTTGTTCCCTTTGAATTTGGCTCTGAACAACATCATCATTTATAGTGTTATTATTACTTCTCATTTCACAGTAGTTGTACAAAACAAGCATAAATAACAGTTGGAAGGTCATCCAGCTTGATGTCCATTGGTCGTGTAAGAATCCTCCATCTAGCTTTCAGACAACCAAATGCACACTCAATTTGGTTTCTAGCAGATCTTAGCATTTCATTGAAAATCACATGTTCATTTTCAGTGCAACATGCATGCTCCTTCATTACATTGGGCAAAAGTGGGTATGCAGGGTCACCCAAGACAACTGGAGGAACTTTATCATCACCAGGCAAAAGTTCTTTCAATGCCATTGGAATTTGCTTATTTTGAAACATTTTGTTGATGTCAGAATTTGCAAAAACTCTAGCATCATGAACACTTCCTGGCCATTTAATTTCCACATTTAGAAAACGTCCTTTATGATCACATATAGCTTGACAGTTCAAGGTGTATTTCATTTTGTAACAAAAGTAATCATGAGGATTTTCTGTTGGCTGTTTAATAGGTATGTGGGTTCTGTCAACACAGCCGAATACCTGAGGTAACCCAAACTTTTTATGGAAATTATTAATCAAAATTTCACTTTTGGGTAAATTCAAATACCTTGGGCCAACTCTCTGGTGTATTGCTTTGCAAACTTGTTTTACCACAGTTGATAATGTTGACTTGCCGACCCCAAAAGCATTGCAAGTCATCAGGTAAGACCCTTGATCCTTAAGGTAATAAAGTGTCAGTGCAACTTTTTTCTCAGGTGACAAAGCTTCCCTAACTGCATTCAGATCAGGTTCAATGTCCATTCTCAAGTGATCTACCAAATCTAGAAAGTCCATTCTAGTCATTCTTAAGTTTTTTTTCCATTCCTCAAGTGTTTCTCCGTTTATTAAGTTTTCCCACCATAAAGACGTTCTTCCAGGGTTTATCCAGTGTTTTCTTCGCTCAGGAAGCTTTCGCCTGGTTGCATGGAGCCTTTCTGTTGAACGATTTGCATCAAGGATTGTGGAAATAGCTTTTTGCTCATTCTGCCTCCTTTTTTGATCCAGAAACAGTAGCAAATGAATGTTTAGCTGCAGGAGAGCTATAATTGTACTCAAATTTGTTAAAATAGCACAAAGTAAAACAATATGTGTCGTTTTTGGAGGCATAATCCGTGAATATTTACATTTTCCTGTTTACCGCCAAACTTATTTAATTCCCGCCATAATTCAAATAACTTGTCCCGGTGTCACGGTCTCAGCACTCCCCCAGTCTGAGTTATCCGTTTTGATTATCTGCGCATGCATGAAAACAGCGGACCGCTGAGCAAGTAGCTAGCTGTCCTGAACGCTCCCCCAGTCTGAGTTATCCCCATTTATATTTTTGCTTTTTATCTTTGCTTATTTACAAAAAAGACTTTAAAATTACTTTCATGAAGGCACATTATTCTTATGGTAAGGAAAGGCTGTTAAATATCGTATTATTTTTTATAAATATGATCACCTTTGTGTATTTTTTGAAAGAGATAACTCAGACTGAGGAGTATTGAGACTGTTCTGAATGTTAAACAGTCTGGGGTATCTCCTGATATAATTTTTTAAAAGAGATAACTCAGACTGGGGAGTATTGAGATTGGTCTGAATGTTAAACAGTCTGGGGTATCTCCTGATATAATTTTTTAAAAGAGATAACTCAGACTGGGGAGTATCAAGACTGGTCTGAATGCTCCCCAGTCTGGTGTATCTCCTGATATAATTTTTTTTGAAGAGAGAACTCAGACTGGGGAGTATCGAGATTGATCTGAATGCTCCCCAGTCTGGTGTATCTCCTGATATAATTTTGTTGAAGAGATAACTCAGACTGAGGAGTATCGAGACTGTTCTGAATGCTCCCCAGTCTGGGGTATCTCCTGATATAATTTTTTTTGAAGAGATAACTCAGACTGGGGAGTATCGAGATTGGTCTGAATGCTCCCAGTCTGGGGTATCGACTCCTGATATAATTTTGTTGAAGAGATAGTATCGAGACTGGTCTGAATGCTCCCCAGTCTGGGGTATCTCCTGATATATTTTTTTAAAAGAGATAACTCAGACTGGGGAGTATTGAGACTAGTCTGAATGCTCCCCAGTCTGGGGTATCTCCTGATATAATTTTTTAAAAGAGATAACTCAGACTGGGGAGTATCGAGATTGGTCTGAATGCTCCCCAGTCTGGGGTATCTCCTGATATAATTTTGTTGAAGAGATAACTCAGACTGGGGAGTATCGAGACTGGTCTGAATGCTCCCCAGTCTGGGGCATCTCCTGTTACAAAATCCCAAATCTCATGTTCACTATCATTTGATAATATATTTATAATTATACTAACTACTAATATCTTATTTACAATTACACTAACTAAAAAATATTTACAGTTCACACAACAAAATAAAGTTTTATCTGTTAACAGTTCTTGGAAACCATGTCAAAAGAACCCTGTCGTTCACAGTGTGCACCACTAACCTACACAAACTATTTACATAAACTATTTACAATTGGCACAACAAAATATAGTTTTGGCATTAACTTTCCTTGGCACATTTTCACAAGATCGGTGAAACCATTCGGCACAAGTTGCACATTCGATCATGAATGAACCACTATATGGCATTCTACAGTGACAAAACAGTTCGACAACTTCCTTCCTTTCATGTTGCATGGGTAAAACTGATGCATTGACAGGGAATTGGGCCAACTCTCCAACCTGGAAGCACATGGCAAGGTGCACTCGCATCGTCTTCTGGTCATAGGCTTGTGTACTAGGATCTTCTCCGATGAGAAGACTGAAAGCAACCGCAACAGCAAAAAGGCCACAATCAGAACAGCCTTTCTGATTCTGCATTGATGGCCACACAATTGTCATGTTCGGGTAACTGGTGTTTAGTAATGCTGCCAAACACAGGTAAAATTTCTTTCTGTCCTTTTCTGGCAACTCTATATACTTAGAGTCATATACTTTGACAACGTTATCTTCACATCCAATATTTGTGACAGTTACCCAATGTTTTCTTCCAACATTAATGATTTGAACAAACTCCTTTTGTCCTCTCTGAATTTTGGGGGTTTTCCCTTCAAAAGCCAGCACAGAATGCAAGCCGTTACTCCCTGCAAAGTGCTGCTGCAGTAACCATTGAGCATGATCAATATGCTCATCTGTAAGCCAAAAGTCTTTTTCGAGGACTGTAGATGATAGCTTTTCAGGATTAGGGTTAGCTTCACTTGTTAGCATTTCGCACCGATTCTTTCTCTTTCCCTTCCTAGACTTTCCATTATACTGGCTGACTTTGGCCACCTTTAAGGTTAAGTTTAGTTTTAAGGTTAAGTTTATTTTTATGGTTAATATGTTTATCCCGCCCCCACAGTTGCTCCCCTGGAAAGAGAGAGCCTCTATACTTACATGAGTTTTTTAAGGACTCAAGTACTCCATTAACTCCAGTGCTGTTGTGTTCATTTTTGTTGATATTATCTTCATTCTGGTTGTTATCATTTTCATTGTTGTCATCTTCCTTGTCATCTTCTTCCTTGTCATCTTCTTCATCTAAAGTATAGTTGTCAACTCATTAATATCTAAGTACCATTGAAATGACTTTACCCTCATTAATTAACATATAAGACTTTCCCTTGACAAGTAAAATTTTCAGGCATTAGACAGAGTGTAGATACTAAAGTAGTGCAGATACAGAATCTGTACTAAAACCACTAATTCTGTTTTGTGATTGGCACAGTTTAATCGAAGAATCCTCCTGTTGAACCAGAGCCTTCATGACATTTCGATTTATTATTTACTGAAGGCTCTGGAATCCAGGGTAGGTGTGTGGACTAGATACATTGCATGTTAAAACTAGAGGGCAGTCAGAGACTGCATACCTCTGCCCGTTACTCGGAAGTGAAACGCAACCTTGGAATTTCCTAAGAAATCCACTTTATAATTCTTAAGCATGAAAGATTTTAGGCCCCCGCAAATTGAAATCGAATTGCTAATAGATCATATTACTGTTGTTGTACTGAACAGTACTTGTAAAATAAAAACTTATTAAGTGTCATTAAATAAATGCATAAATTTTGCTTTATGCACTCGCACGTGCAGTAATTTTCACAGTTGTGCTATTTTAAATTCCCAGGCAGCTAAAATCTTTTGTCTTTAAAACAATGTCGATTTCTTGCGAAATTCCGAGGTTGCGTTTTTTTTTATACACCCTGTATTGAAGTAATCTAATTTGTTAGAATTTGAATGGACTGGCACTTTGCTGAACATAATAATGCGTAACTCCGTAAGCCTTGTTTTAGACATTGAATTTCGGTCGTGCGAAATGCAACTAAGACAATAGATAATGAAGGCCGAAGCTTAATGAGGTTTATCATCTCATTGTCTTCTTAGTACTGCGTGCATACATTATACACGTCTTAATTACGCATTCAGTGAGTTTTTTTTAATTGACCGGGAAAAGCAAGACAAAATTTTGTTCATTTCTCGTTCAATTTTTAACCAAATTCAACCACATTTTAATCAGTTCTTCCTTAGCTGATGGGAAATGCACTCAAAAAATTTCGTATGAATATGTTTGGTATTTCCTGAGTTATCGTGCTCACAGACAAACACACACACATACACACACACACACACACACATACATACACACATACAAACCCAGATGATTACATAACCTCCTGGCGGAGGTAATAATTTACATCATAAATGTTAATTAATCAACATGACAGGCATATTTAAAGTAATATGTAGATCAACAATTTGCAATAAATGAAAATAAACATTACTTTTATGTAGTTTGCTACCGTCATTGATGCTGTTGTCTGGGAGGTCGTCATCATTGTCGGTGTCATTATTTTCTTGTTTGCAATCATCCTCTGCACTGCCTGATCCTCTACCGCAGTTATTTTCCTTGTGAAGTTCACTCACCACATAAGGTCGTAACTGATCATAGGGCACTTTTTTTTTCAGAGAAGTGGCATTATCTTTCAATGGAATAAGGGTTGCTCTCTCAGAGGAATCAATTTCTGTGACTCTGTAAATATTAATTATTCAATGTTATTCTTCAATTGAGCATCAACATGATTCCATTATTCCTACCGGTATCAAAGCTTGAATGGTTTACCAATTATTTAATATCCATTTAACAACCAACACAGACGTAGAACACTGGGGGTTGAAGGGGGGGGGTCTTCTCACCATTAATTTTAAGATACCATGTTTATCAATATTGCTGTGGAGTAGTCTTAATGCTAAGCTACAGGAAGAACCTAAATGATTAGCTGCGAGAAGTAATTAACCAAGCCATTTATAATCAGCACAACCATCGATCTGAAAGATTTGCATGTCCTAGATCTGGTCATTAATGATCAATTGACGCTGAAGTCCAATTGAATCTGCTGAAAAATATTTGTTATACCTGTATGGACCTGTCCATCCTGGCTCCATTTTCCCTCCTTTTCTGGAAATGTTTTTCATTTGGCGTTTGTACACAATATCACCCACTTTGATAACAAATGTCTTTAGTCCTTTAGCTTTTCTTTTTTGGTACTGTTTCTTCTGTTTATCTTGAGCAATCTTGACATTCTTCTGAACCTAAAGGCATTTCAATACAATTAACAACCACAGTAGAACCCCGCTAACTCAAACTCCCAAGGAAATGAAAAATTTGTTAGCGGGGGTTTGAGTTAACAGAGTCGGTGTTGGATTTCATTTAATTATGTTACTAATGAATGGAGAGGCGAGTGGAAGTAGTTGATGAAGCAATAACTAACTTTAACATCTAGCAAAAACATTAATTTCTAACACAACATACCTGCTCTTGTGTCACTTCATATAAAGCCTTTCTTTCTGAAACTTGCTCATCTAAACTTTCTTCAGGTTGGTCAGGGGCAGAAGAACAGTCGTCTACAACATCCATCTTAACAATATAAACAGTTGATTTAATTAAATATTCCAGTTAATTAATTTAACTAAAATATTCCATATCATTACCATTTGAGGTGAATTTGGATGTCGACCAAACATCAGATAGAATGGTGTGTATTTGGTTGTGGCTTGTTTTTGCATACGTATGGAATATGCAACCTCTTCTAAGAAGTCGCACCAATTGTTTTGATGTTCATTGACCAGTTTGGACAAACGCTGCTTCAATGTCTGGTTTGTTCGTTCATCTAGGCCATTTGTCTGCGGGTGATAAGCACTGGTCACAGATCATTTGATGTCAAATTCCTTGCAAACCGCATCATTGATCTTGTTCACAAATTCTCTGCCTTGATCAGATAGTAGGCGTGAAGGGGCACCCCATCTAAAATCATTACAAAAATTATGTGAATGTGATGGACAATTTATTTCTGATTTTTAACCATTTAAACTTACTTTGCATTTAAACACACTATGTGGCCCTACTTCAACATTTTGATGCCTAATGCCAGACGATTTACTGGTCATTTCTCAAGGAAGGGGAGAGTTGTTAAGGCAGAACGATATATTTTTTTCAGTTATCTCCTGGCAATGGGTGTGTTGTCCAAAAGCGTGGGATTTTTATAAGTTTTAGATTTTTACAAGACAGTTTTTTTCAAAATGTTATAATATATATTGCTAGAGGAAACAGTTTTAAAATTGAATACTTGTCATGCCATAGAAATAGCTAATTCTGATGTAAACATATACCAGCTCCTCGAGTCAGGTTTTGTTTTATCCTGATTAAGCTTTCAATTTTTTATAAACATGATTATACAAATCTGTATTATGTATGATAATTATATGTGGTGCAATAGCTTCCTAATTTGATATTAAAATCAGCTGGTATATGTTTACCAATTTATAATATTGTTGTAAATAATGATATTAGATGTAAACAAAATTCAAGAAGGAGAGTGCCTCGCATGGGTCTTGAGTCCCGTTCGCACTCTTGCCGTTTGAACATCGTTCAATAAAGCTGTTAAAACTAATTACCTGCATGTAAACGTTTTGATACATTTTGCAACACACTCTGCCGATTTATTTTTGATTGGATAAAAATCGACAAATTTGGTGTAGTAATCGATAAATGTGCAAACATACTTCCATCCTTCTGGAGTAGTTGGCAATGGCCTTAGAAAAAAATAAGGTCAAAATATGTTAACACATGACTTGCCTGTATAAACATATTTATTTTTCATTAGTGTTTGCCCAAGAGCATGAAGCTTATCTACGGTGTTCACACTACATATTTTTAGAGATACCAGTCATTGCCAAAAATTTGTGCAGCACTTGAGAGTAAATTTTGTCTAAGAGCAGCATATCGGGGACATTTTAACAAATAGTGAGCAACTGATTCATGATCCTCATCACAAGCACATAGTGAAGACAGTTTACATTTAACTTCAAACAATAATAATTTAAGCCACAACAACCTAAACGAGTATGTATTATCAATGAAAACCTATCAATGGTAAAATCTTATAATTTATTGTAGTTTTCAATGTTAAAGTATTGAAGAAACAAACTTGTTTGACTACTCATTCAGAGTTTCAGCTCTAAGTTTATTCAAATAATAAAGTTAACTTGATAACTTACCAATCAAATCAATTCCAACTAACTCCAAGGGCTGCTTAACTTTTATTGGAATTAGTTCAGGTGCCTGAGTTTTTATTTTGCCGGAAACTTGGCAGTGATGGCAGGACATTACCTATATAATAATAGTGTTTGTCAACAATACAGTAACGGGTTTTTTATTAACGGTTATTTATTTTCTATAAAACTTTTTACAATTTACTACTATGTAAACTTATGTATTCTTGTACATCTTCTTTCATGCCATTCCAGCAATAAAAGTTTGAAATTTTACAAAGTGTGGCATTCACTCCACTGTGCCCTCCCATTGGATTACTGTGGTGATGATGCAGTATTTCTCGTACTTCTGCAACATCAAGGATAACTTTTCTATAAATCCCTTCTTTTCCTCCTGTGTAGTACAACTCGTTATCTAAGAATAATTGAAATTAAAATAATTCACATCATAAATATATTAATTTGAGGGGAGGAATTTGATACAGTCGGTCATACTAATTACCAACAACAACCAACAACTATTGTCAACAACCAACAATTACCAACAACTAGCAGACAATTACCGACAACATTGTTGAGTTAAAACATTCTGCGATTAAAGATGATGGGTTCGCATAGGCAGACAGTAATTATATTTTCATTGTTTGACATCAATAAAATCATAAACAATAGGATTAACAAAACATCCTGCCCAAGGATAAATGTATTCATAATAGAATTCTAATTATGCAAACTATCTAAAAACTGCATAGTATACTGATGAGTCATCGATACCATATAAAAGTAAAAAACATGTATTTGCTTGTTGTTGGTATTTTTCAGCTTGTTGTCAGTATTTTTCAGCTTGTTGTCGGTAATTAGTATGACCCGATACAATTAATATTTCCAAAGAAATAGCTGTGCATAATTTTTGACAACACATGATTACATAAATGAATACATCAAGAGCTTTGTAATTCCAGATATAAATAACAGATATTTAGTATATAGAGTTCACTAAGAGGAAGTTGTGGCTTGTGTATTCTTACACCCCTGTCAAGGCATATCAAGGACAGCTGGATCTTTTGAGTACAGTATTATTGACCTCGTTATTGACCTGGAATTCCTCAGGATAAATAGTTTTTATTCAGAAACCCCTGGAATTTAATACCCCTGGAGTAAGGGACCATGGAACATGGAATTACTCAATGAGATTTAATAGTAAGGTTTACAGTTCTAAACTTTTGAGAATAGAATTCCTCAGCCTCAAGGGAATCACAAACTATGTCTATGCCCTGTGGCTATGCATGACAAACATGTTTCGTCGCCCTTTACATTAAATAAGCATAGTATGAAGTTCAATTGTTTGCAATAAGTATAACGAGAAAAATAAACTCACTTTCATCTAGGGTATAGTTCTTCGCTTGACCTCAAACAACACGTTGTTGATTCTTGGTTAAACCATCCATGTGTTTTCCATGGCGAAGATAATACAATATGCGTTTGCATTTCTCGCGTTGCTGATCAAAGCGTCTCTCGCGTTTTCACATCAGTCTCGGCTTCTAAGTTTTCCTCAACAATGACCTCTTGTTCTGTTGCCATTTTAGCGTAGTAAACACTTGGATAAAGTGAATTTGAAACGAGTATTCTCTGTAGATTTGCAAGTGCCAACGATTGAAGTGAGAGAGGATGACTCAGACCGCAGGGAAATTATATGAGCCGATACCGCTGACGCGCGCATGCGCATAGTAATAGAGGAATACTCAGACCGGGGGAGTATCGAGACTGCCACACCGGGACCAATCTGAACGCGAGTAATGTTGTCCCGGGACAGTGAGTTGCCTCGGGTCAGAAAGTTATCCTGGGTAAATGTGAACAGGGTCTTAGCGAGTCCTAAGAAAGCAGACATAAGATGAATGCTGAAATTTATGCCTGCCCGTGACAGAGTGTTTATGTCACTTCTTGTGTAAAAGTAATTAATATTTCTTTTAGATATAGGAAAGTCGCGACAGTAATGCTGTTAATAACAGCACTAAAATATTATATTTTAAGCTGCTCTACAGATTGCGTTTTTCTCACAAGAATACCATTGTTGCCAGTCAAAATAGTTTGCTTCAACGACTCGAATAATTCCATTGGCATATTTCTCACAATTTGTATATTCCGTGATAGTCTTTCAAAATGGTTTCGAAACTCCGCTAAAGTCTTTGTTCTATCTTTTTGTTCGTGTTTATGCAGTTTTGTGCATGGTCAATAAACACATATTTCAGTATAATGAATGAATCATCCAGTAGCAATGTTTCAGTTCAGTCATTCAATCATGCTAAATATCAATAAACCTAAAACAAAGGATGTGCACAGTGTAAGGGTATGGCTGACAAACTCCTAGCTCATTATAACCACTTTGAAGTTTACTGAGTTTCCAGACCATGTCTCGATAGACTATGATTTCATAGATGAGATAAAGCAGTAGAAGGCTTAATTATTCTGAGAAAAATTTTGATCATGTGATGCATTGGATAAAGTTGAAAGCATTGGATAAAGTTCAGCAACGCCATAAATTTATATTTTTTGCCACTTATCTGGAACATTCAAGAATTTCAGATCCAATTTTCCATGCAATTTCTTTGTCCTTACCTCTTTTAATTAATGTAATCTTCAACTGCTTCGTGTAGAGACAGACGGCACCTTTAAAACAGTTACAGCTGACTAAAATTGGCTGCTAGCATGGCCTAGACTTGTTTGCCATATGGCCAAATTTTTGCCTTTACAGCCGGCTGTGGGTGTCAGAGAACAAGATCTGTCAAATCCTGTTGAAGTGCTATGATTCATTCAAGAACAAATTGCATCTGATAGAATTCCCTTACGAAAAAATCCTATAGGAATTCCTATTAGATTTTGGCCCAATTTCCTATAGGAAATTGGTCCAAAATCTAATAGGAATTCCTATAGGAATAGGAATTCCTTAGATTTACATAGAAATTCATATTGGATCATATAGAAATTCTTGCATAATCCTCTAAATCAAACTGCCTAAAAGAGTTATTTACCAAGGTGAAGGAAAAAGAGAAACTAGTGAAAAAAATGTATTACAGATAAAAATGTGGCAAATATAACAGGCTATATTTACATATAACATACTAATTTAGGCTATTTATCTTTTTAACTTATGACATTTTTCATTGTTCTCAGTTTAAGAAATGTTTCTTATATTTTCTTATTTTTAGAAAATTTTTAGACATAAAATTGTACTATATTATATTACCTATATTATGTATTTAAAAAATAGAAAATTCTGTATGCACTACATAAGTTTTATTTTCTGTCATTCTTATACATGACTATGTTTAGTTCTGATTGCACAGTAATGTGTTGTGGCGAATAGAGTTTCTCGCAAAGCTGTATTATAACACTTTCCACTTCACAATCAATATTATGATCTAACAAACCATTTGTTCAAGTCCATTGATTTCTTCATTTACATTTAATACTGCCACCAGAGATCCATCATATTGGAATCTGTAAAAGGAAAACATTATTTATTTGAAAATATAATCATAATTAGTAAATTCAGGGCGCAAAATAACGGCCGGTCAACGGACAATGTCCAGCCAGAATGCGGAGTTGTCTGGTCAAATTCTTACCTTGCCGGTCATTTTGACTGCTCACTTGACTCACTTTCGGTAAAAGAACAAACTAATCTTCACTTTAATTAATAATCAAAATAAAGTAACATGTTGTCGAATATTTCACCACGTTAATCTCTTGAAGAAATTATGGGTGAAACTTAAATGATATAATTGTTGATACAGACCACATTCTTGAGTCAACATTCAGTGAACTTAAATATATAAACAACTTTAGATTAACATTCAAAGTAGACATCATGGGAGAGGAATCTGTTGACCTTGGTGGGCATGAAGGAATGGATCAGGCCTATGAACCATGCATGCTATTAAAGAAAGACTTTGAACATATTGTTTGAGACCATTGTTATCATCAGATTACTATTTTGTTGGAGCATAGTTACTAAAACAAGGAATGACCTAAAACCATCTAAAACAACGTAAAACCATCTAAAACAATCTACACGACCAGTAAAACGATCTACAATGACCAGTAAAACGACCTAAAACCGATCTAAAACGACCTAAAACTATCTAAAACGATCTACAGCGACCAAGAAAGCAATCTAAAATGGTAAAACACACATGGTAAAACTAACAAGAAAATTGTGAAATGGATTTAATTGTCACCTGTTAACTCTTAGTTGTGTTGCATTTAAGGTGGCTCCATACAGTTTCTTGAAAAGTAGAAAACACACATTTCTGATCCAAAATCTTAGTGTTCATTGATATTTTGTTAGAGGAATGAAACTAAATGGAACAGCATTTTGATTTTTGAGAGTAGGAAACTGCAACAAAAAATGTGTAACCATGGTTGCTATGGCAACAATGACGTTTCAAAATGCCTGCTAATTTGTATTAAAATTAATTTACTTGAAAAATGTTGGATCTACAGAATTTTTTAAAAATTGTCCTGATGATTGCTCATACTGGGAAAAAAATGATAAAATGATAAAATAAAAGTTGGGGGTCACAGATGTTGTTTAAATGCAAATTAGCAACCATTTTTTGAAATGCCATTGTTGCCATAGGGACCACAATTACGGACATTTCCATTTATACAGTTTCTGATTCTCTCAAAATACTGTTGTATACATGACATCTGGTTTCATTCTTCTATAAAAATATTATGTACAAAATTTTTTGGTCTGAAATGTGTCTTTTCCACTTTTCAAGAAACTGTATGCCTGTATGGAGCCACCTTAAATTGATTTAATTAAGTTGTTTTGGTAAGGTATTAGCCTGCGTACCAAGATATAGTTCTATGACTATGGGTATATGACTTTAACATTATAACATTTTTGCTATTGGGTGGTTTCACGAGCTGTTGATATGCAGATTGTTTTAGGTAGCTTCATAATATTGTTTTATCAGTCATTGTAGATAGTTTCGGTCATTTTAGATCGTTTTAGATCATTTCACTGGTTGTTGTAGATCGTTTTAGATGGTTTTAGGTCGTTTTAGATGGTTTTAGATCGTTTCACTGGTTGTTTTAGGTCGTTTTAGATGGTTTTAGGTTGTTTTAGGCGATTCCTTGTTTTAGTAACTACGTTTGTTGGAGTTATGATTGCAGTTGCCATGCTTCAAAATGGACAGCTGCCTGTGTTTCTCAGTGATGCAATTCTGAGTGACCTTCTGTCATCCAGAAATTGCTCAAATTTTTGCATTTACCAAATCCAACATGGCCCGGAGAAGTTGGAATGCTATCAGTTCTGATGCAACTACCAATACTGGTTTACCTGTTGTGACCTGGAGTCCAACCAAGAGTGAATGTATACAGGGTGTATCGAAAAAAGTAAGACAATTTTGAAATTGCTCTCAATTCCACAATTCTGTTCATGAAATGTAATTTTTGCTATATATGGATTGCTTGAGTTCTTAAATTGTGGAAAATATAAAAAATTTTGAAAGTAGTAAATTTTGCTATTGAGGGGGGTGGTCAGCTTTTGCTCCCCTAAAAGTGGCTTGCGCACGGAAATGACAAACGGTATTCTTTATTTGAGTTCATGTATGAAAAGTTCGCTATTTGTTGCATTTATGATAACATTTCGGCAGGATTTTACCGAGTACAAATCCACCGAAAAGCCTATGAAAACGTTACATTTTTCTCCGTTGGTGCTGTTCTTGCTTCATTATGAATTCATTTTTACTCCCATGAGAGTTCCATGGAATTTCCATGGAATTTGTGCTTTCGAGTTGTTTGTGCTGAAACGCATTTTCTCGTATAATACCCTGTACACTTTGAAATGGTGACCAATCCGGACCAATGAGGATTTTGTACTCGGTAAAATCCTGCCGAAATTTTATCATAAATGCAACAAATAGCGAACTTTTCATACATGAACTCAAATAAAGAATACCGTTTGTCATTTCCGTGCGCAAGCCACTTTTAGGAGAGCAAAAGTTGACCACCCCCTGGATAGCAAAATTTACTATTTTCAAATTTTTTTATATTTTCCATAATTTAAGAACTCAAGCAATCCATACATATAAAAAATTACATTTCATGAACAGTATTGTGGAATTGAGAGCAATTTCAAAATTGTCTTACTTTTTTTTATACACCCTGTAGAAATTGTTGCAGATTCTAAAGCCAAAGTTTTCTGCTGAGGGGTCTAATGCACTAACTTGGGAAAAAGAGACTTATCAAATGTTTATTAGATATGTCAGGGAGTCTGGTGCCTCCACAAAAGTTTGTGGGCAGCTGACCTTGAGTCATACTCTTCAGTTTGTCACATGTGCATCTGAAGATCTGTGCTTGGATTTTTTCGCTCCCTCCCCTTCTTGAAGTTCATCTTACCAATGGAAATGGCAGTGACAGCAGAGTTGCAAAAACGCTGCGGGCATGCAGGCATTAGAGAGTTTGGCAAATACAAGGGCAACGGCAATATGGCCATCAACAATAGCATTAATCCTCAAAGACAAAGGCAAATGTAAATTACATGGTCTTAAGCGTTGTGCAATGCGGTAGTTGTTGAAACTAGTACGTGATTTGCATCATTTTCACGGTGCATGACCACGGCAACGGTTAATTCGTTCGATGTTATTTGAGGTGTTTTATTTGAATTCGCGGACTATTTTTACTTAAGGGTACGTTTGAAAGAAACAGGAATACTTAAAGAGGCAAATTAAGTGTAGTAACGTATACTTTGGCTCAAATACAACAATATAAGCAATTATATTTTTTTCGTTGCCGTTATCGTTGCCGTTCTAGGTTGCCAAACTCTCTATTACCCGCGAGGAAGGTTTATCATAGGTAAGATCATTGAGGAAGGTTTGGTGGTCAAACAGTTGCTAACACCGCAAAATGAAATAAATAAATCATAGTTGAATAGGCAGTTCAGGCTGACAAGTTGTGGTGGTACTATTGTGATATAGTACCTATAACATATGACTATGACATTGACATATGACTATGACAAGTGTCAAGCATCAGAGACGCCTTAAACCATTGCACCGCAAATAACACGAGGCTATTACTAAGAGCTATTCATCATGGTTACAATAAGAAATTCACCTTGAACATTATTATATTATTGAAAGATTATTTGATTACATGATTCTAATGTTTTTACAGAATAATTAATAGTTATAAATTAAATGAACCATCATTGCTGTAGCAAATAAACATTGTAATAATTATAAAAATGGCGAAGTTGAAATTTTTTAAACTGCCACAAAAATTATAAATAAAGCTGAGGAAGAAATAATTAACAATTATTGAATGAGGTTGAGCACAATATCGGTTATCATTCCATGTTTCGCGCACCAATATAGGTTAGGGTTAGGGGTTAGGTATTAGGGGTTAGGTTAGGGTTAGATTTAAGGTAAGGTTGGGGTTAGGTGTGTATATATGTGTATGGAGGTATCTAGTGAACTTTTCAATACACTATAATATCCATTACATAACGTTTACTATATTGGTGCGCGAAACATGGAACGATTACCACAATATCAAGCCCGAAGTTTGCCGTTATCAACTGAAGCCGAAGGCTGAGGGCTTGGTAATTCTTCATATTGTGCGAAAACCGAATTAAATAATTGTTTTATTATTTCTTTAAAAAATTCAAAACAAACGGTCATCTATTTGTTTGCCCAAGACACGTTATAAATCAGGAAAAGAATTGGGAAACTGAGTATTCTTACCTATTCTAGAAGCTTTTGTTGATATTTTTGTATTTAACGAATCTTTATCTTCCAGTAATTTTTGAATTTCGGCTTCGTCAAGGTTTGCAAACCTTTCAGTGGAAGAAGCCATTTGTATTTTATTTGTATTAAGACTGAAAAAACAATTCCTTAGTCCTTCGGCAGCCGTCATCGTCATATCAATGGCGTCAGCGAGTCAATATGATTCTCGTTGTCATAGTAATATGGTGCAAATGCGTCCAAATTTTTTTCATATTGACTCTGATGTCATTTAGCTATTACGAATGTGAAAAATCCGTATTTGGTTAGCCATTGAGTTGATATGACAATTTCACAGTTCGCTGTTAGCCAATCAGAAACCAGGAATTTTTTAAATAAATAATAATACGGGTTGCTTACTGAGGTGTGTAGCTATTATACATATCAACAAAATGTATTGAGGTCCTATAATCGAAATCATTGTTTACATAACTGATACCTACACTGTCAATTCCCACAAACTGTTAGATAACCATAAGTATATGGCAGGATTGGCAGCATCTGTTATAGAGATTATATTGCCATTGCCAATAATTTTCAACAGCTAAAATTATTAAACCTTAATCAAATAAACTATTTATCTATTAGCCTTTTCATGTTTGATCGCATAAATGGAAACCTACCAGCTTCATTTAATGATTATTTTACCACAAATACTAAAATACACCATCATGACACCAGAAAGTCCAATTATATTCACAAAAAATATTTCAGAACAAATTAAATTACAGGAAATTCTCAATTAAAACGGATTAAATTTACACTAAAAGGAACAGATTTATGGAATAAAATTCCATCACAAATAAAAGATTTTTCTTCAAAAATACCCTTTAAACGTGCAGTAAAAAAATATATATTATCTAAAAACCAATAATATCAATATAGCCTAAAATAAGATTTATTATATTTTAACTTTTTGCATCATATACATATAATATATATTATAATTAATTCAATGTAAATATTTGTTAGTTCATAGCTTGATTACCTGATAATTCTTTAAATATTATAAATGTATCAATATAATACTAGGGGAACTACTTGTAAAAGCCCTTTTGGGTTTATTTTGTTCTCCATCCAAAATATTATAAATGTATCAATATAATACTAGGGGAACTACTTGCAAAAGCCCTTTTGGGTTTATTTTGTTCTCTGTCCAAACATGTTTTATAATTGTACGGTATATATCTATCAAGTTCAAACTATTGTAACATATTTGGAAAATTAAATTGAATTGAAAAATTGAAAAAAAAAATTTGCCAGACTTTTATAATGATTACTTAAAACAAAATAACGATGTACACAACTATAATATGCGAAATTCTACCAAGTTACATTTGAGTTATAAAAGAACAAACTACCATATATATACTGTATTTAACAAAGGAATTTCTTTATGGAATTTTCGGTTGATAACATATTGTTTCCCTCTTGCGCTGTTGTGAGGTTGACAGACTAATTTCATCACTCTCATGTGATATGCTCTCAACCAATAAAACGCTAGGAAAATGTGACTTTGACTATTGATATATAATAATAATAATTAATTCTTGAAAAAACAAGTATGATCGTACTATAGTGGACCAGGAACTGGGTGACTGAGTTCCGATCTTGTGCAAATCGTTAAATGTTCAAAACGTTGACATGATAAACAAAAAATGAATAATCTTAATTACTGCTAGTCATGCTTCATAACTGCATGCTTGAGCTAAAAACAAATTGAGATGTCTTTGTCTTTACGGCTCGCGATTTTCTATCATTATGAATATTATTGCTTTGCGCTTTAAGTGAAAATATAGTGGATATACTGTACAGTATACTGTAGGCCTATAGTAGGTATTTAAATTATCACAGAAAATCTTGTTTTCCCACTGGCATGCATAATTAAGCATAATTACTTGACATTACTGGGAGCATTGAAGAAACTTGCTTCAAGTCATTGTGAAAATCACTCTCTCTTTGCAGAAGCTATACTTTAAATTCCTAGGCCAGTAGAAAATCTTGTTCTTAACAAGAATGGAACTTTCGTGTTCTCAAAATACCTGTTATGCCGGCTTTTTACTTGCGAATTTTTGTCTTCGGTCTCAACTGAAACCATGTGGAACTAATTGGATAGAGACAAAAGAAAAATTCGCTTCGCGTGAAAAACTTTGCAAGTGGAAAACCGGCTTAAAGGTCCAGACACATTTCGACAATGCGACGCGATCTTTTAGTTTTTGAAAGTTAATAAAATAGCCAATGAGAGCAAATTTTAAAAGACATGCACACCAAAAAATCAAATATTTGGAAAGTTTAAACTAGGATCAAAGTTATCGGTCAGTGAAAATCGAAGAATCGCGTCCGGTGTGCAGTCTGGACCTTAAGGCTGTATTTTGCGCTTGCATGGATTAAGCATTGCGCTAAGGCATTCAAATTATGACAATAGGATAATTTCAAAAGGTATACATATTTTGAGATGCTCTTACGGTATTGTTTTTAAAATAAAACGAAAAACTATACCGCTCACCTATCTATACAGATGATATCGATAATTGTTTGTGTTTGTAACCCAAAACTCTCTCTCTCTATATATAGTATATATTACACGCAAAAATTATGCACGCAAAAATTAGCTGGGCACGGATTTAGTTTTCTTTTGAACTGGCATCTGCCTCGAGGGATTTAGTAGCAATGCCAATGTCCTCCAAATCCTCGGGGGAATCTTTGAAAACGTCTTCTAATAAGCTGTTCGACTGGTTTAACTCTTGCTCCAGCTTCCGTTTTTGTTCCCTAGTTGTGCGAAGTTCTTCGGACAGTTTAATGTTATTTTCTTTTTCTGCCTTTAGTTGTTTCTCTAGTATTTCTAGTTTAACTTTAATAGACATGCATCGAGCCTTACATTGTTTTGCAACCTTCTCGATATCTGCCTGTCCGGCATCCTTATTCCCTCTGTTCATTTTGTGCAGGCCTCCTAAAAGCTGAAGCTCTATTGTTTCCAACATTTCGACCTCACGTTTGATGTCTTGCATTTTTATTAGTTTTGGTGTATCTTGCAAGGTAAGAATCAGCAACAGGTGTGATAAAGATCAGAACACCTAAACCTTACCCATATATATAGCCGTATAAAAATTGATTAAAACCGGTTTATACCATTAGCGAATGCCTTCATGCGAAAACTCTATTGTACCCTATTGGTAAAACTATGTCAAACCGGTTTGGGAAATAAACACATTATCAGTATGTTTATTTCCCAAACCGGTTTGACTACGCCCTCGGGACTTTTACTAAACCTCCCTCGGTTTCCAGGGTCATTTAATCAACTAACTTCCCTCAAAAGCATGTGTTTACTTATAAAAACATTATTGTATAGCAAGCATTTGTTTTGGTAAATGTTGCCATTTGATTGGTAAATTTGTGGTCCAAGGTTTACTGAAATGACTTCAACTGTCTTTTGAATGCCCTACAAAATGCCCTGTAAGACACTAGACTTTTTAAAAAAATGTAAAATATCGTAAAAATGAGCGACGACGAACATTCAGAGAGCGAATTTTACTAACCTGCATGAGGATTTTCAGTTGAATTTAAAGAGCGAGCAATTTAAGTTTGCAAAATGAGGAAATATATGACGATGGAAGTGAACCAAGTGATATTTTAAATTTAGAAACAAAAATTTCAAATTACCAGATAATAACTATACTTCTTAACCTAGCTCACCCGCTTGGTCATTACGGTAAAATATTAAACCTCAGTGTTGTTGCATTGACCTCGCTATCGCTCGGGCAATACGGCAAGACCTCGGTTTAATATTTGACCGTAAAGACCTCGCTCTCGGTTAATAAGTACTTAATATTGAAAGAAACAAAGTGATGTTGCTTTCTGCAGGTATAACCATGTGGATATAAAAATAGCTACCAAATTTTTTTAAAAACAAACGTCGCCTATCTGTCGGCTAATAAAAAATATTAATGAGTTTCCGACAATTTGCTTATTATTTTTTGAATTTTAATTAGAGTCTTTTGTCTGGAACACCAACATGGCCGCCATGCATGCTTTTGTCGAGTTGGTCTCTGGGGAATGGGTTCAAACACTCTACTGCATACGGTGCTGTGTTCATTTTAGCCTAAAAAATGCTGCACAAGACCGCTTATATTATAATAAGAGGTCTTTGTGACTCATAATTATTTCAGTTGTCAACTCTACAATTATGCATGTTCATTTCTATTTCATAAGAAACGTTATTTTAAAAGCTAATTCAAGTTCTTTGCGTTTTGTCTCAGAAGATGTACAATCCTGGCCAAAAACTTTGTGGACAGTACAAAATTGTAGCAAATTATATAATACATTTAGATATATTGCATAATATCTGTCAAACCCCCACACCCCCATCTCCATGTTGCAGTCCAATATGATATATACAGAGTTGCCGATGCGAAAACGATTTCATCATTGTTTTGGGGGAGTGGGGGCGTAAGTTATAGCATTAAATCCATCCTAAACGCATATGAGCCTACCTGTCCACATGATTTTGGCCAGGATTGTCTGAAAATTATGTGTTCTTAAAAATTGCTAATTTTTACGTAAAAACGGCTGAAAATGCGAGAACTTTTGTTATCATGATATTATTTAGGATATTTGTGATAAATTAATAAGTTTTATGTACAATTTGATTTATTTTATTGTACAGTAGGTATAACAGAGGATATAAATATTAATTTACTTGTGTTACAGGATTTCAGGAGGTATAACGTACAGAAGCACAATCACGTGGAATGCGTGTGATTATATTTATAAATAACTCTATATCCGGTTATGACTTAATTTTAGTATTTGTAACAAAATACTATTAATATTGCAATATGGCTGCGGTAGATACAGGAAGCAGTCTCCGTAGTTCAGCAGTAAGAAGCGTATACTTAGTAACTTATAGTCCAGCTGATTTGAGCAAATTTCCGAACCGAAGAGATTTTGCTGAAGCACTCGTTACTTCGTTTGAGAAAGGTTCTGCTAAAGTGAAGCACTGGTGTTGTAGCAGAGAAAACCACGCGGATGGCGCTAAACATTATCACATGGTGTTGAAATTGCATAAGTCACAAAGATGGCTGCAATCCAAGAGGTTTCTCGAGGAAAATTTTGCCATAGAGGTAAATTATTCGAGTAATCATCATAACTACTACAGTGCTTGGCGATACGTCACAAAGGAGGACAGTAGCTATGAAGAAAGTGAATCACACCCAGATCCTAATAGCTATAAAGGACCGAAGACCACCAACGCGAGCATGGCCAAAATACAAACTGGTCAAAAATGCAGTGCCGCAGTGCAGGGGAGAGGAAATGTATGTAGAGCAAAGAAGCGATCTAAAAAAGAAAAGCAAAAGCGTTTGACCGCATTTGACGTCTCTGAGGTCATTCGTAAAAGAAGTATTAAAACAATGACAGAGTTACATGCATATGCTCAGGAACAAAGAGAGGAGGGAAAGACAGACTTAGTTCAGTTCATCTTGTGCAAACCACCCAAAGCAATTCAGGACTTGCTAGACACTACTTGGCACATGAAAACTGCCAAGGAAGTATTAGAACGATGTAAGAAAAGTCAAATGGAATTGTTTAACGAGGCGTCAAAGCAAGATTACCGAGCAGGATGAAACGGTGTTTGGCTTCAGTGTGCAAAACAGATTCTCGAGAATAATGGAATCGATAAGAGGAAATTTGCGGTTATTGACCTTTTAAAAAAAGGATGTGGAAAGCATCGCAATCTCATGATCGTTGGTCCAGCCAACTGTAGTAAAACGTTTATTTTAAAGCCATTGACTCAACTTTATAAAACGTTTTTAAATCCCGCTTCGGGATCGTTTGCATGGGTTGGCGTGCAAGAAGCGGAGTGCATTTTTTAAAATGATTTTCGGTGGAGCCCCACGTTGATACCATGGCACGATCTGTTGTTAATGTTAGAAGGGGAGTTGGTTCATTTGCCCGTGCCTAAAACACATTTCGTTCAAGACATCGAGCTGGTCAAAGATACGCCGATATTTTCCACCAGCAAGAGGCCATTAATCTTTATCAAAAATGGCACTGTGGATGATCAGGAATCAGAAATGATGGCCGTACGCTGGAATATTGTATCATTCAAATTCCACAAGATCAGCAACGGATAATACCACCTTGTGTTCGCTGTTTTACGGACCTTTTATCAGCAACTGAATCAAGCCTCAGTTAAACATGTAGACTGGTATCATATTTCATTATGTTATGAAGCCATATGCTATAAATGCATACCATGCTCTACAGTCACGGTCTACAGTCAGTTGAAGTGCTTTTCAATGTTTTTTTTCACACTGGAAAAAAAAGTATTTAAACTAATTTATTGTTCAATGTGTTAACCTGATTAAAGTCTTATGGTTAATGTAATACACAGTTTGGGAAAGGGCGTATATCTCAAATCACCACAGTCTACACATAAAATGTGCTATTCTTGAATATTAATGAGATCTTGATAAATTGTTATTAAGGCTAATCTATTTGTGTGTAGACCGTCGTAAAATTTTC
>CACRXK020003538.1:0-35691 GCA_902702795.2 Paramuricea clavata | reverse complement strand
ACTGCGCGAAGTCATGATCCAAAGTAGTTTCAAACTCGGCAATTTCACGGCGGTTAAGCTAACAAAACGTCATTTCACGACGTGACCTCAATTGTTGGTAATATGTTTACATGTTGACGTAATGTTTTTCTTCCTTTCCACCGACTGCGAAAACCTGAATTGGGCCTTCGGGCGGCGTTATTGCCAATGTCATGTGTGGACCCTAAACTTTTTCGTGCGAGAGCTACGGGACTTTACATAGCTCCCACTAACATTTACAATGTTTTTGAAAGTAGACAAAAAAGAAATATTAAATATCCTTCTGGTGGGAGTTCATCCTATGGCCTGATGCGGCTAATACTCCTCTCAACCTTAAACCACAGCTTAAACTTAAACGGTGTGTTGTGAACGAAAGTAATTTGTTCAGGTGAAAAGAAACTCTTAAAACTGCCGGCCGGAAACTCAGTCGGAAAATTTTCCAGATTTTTCTTTGTTTATTTGATAATAAGATGACGTCACATATGAAATTGAAGTAAACATTTTCCTGAAGTCCAGATATACAGAACTCCTGACTACTTCATGTTTTTCTATACAAATTAGTCAGTGCACGCATGACATCATCAGCTAATAAGGTTTGAATGATTTCATAAAGTTTGAATAGTTAACTTTGATTTTTATGACACGGGTAAAGTTTATTCATACAGTCGCCCATACATACTATTATTACTATATGAACAGGTTTTGTGATTATGATTGGCTGGAAATGACAATAAAAAAGACAAAAAACTATGTTATAGAAATCATCTTCCTGATGAACGAGTCATAAACACTGCAGTGTCGCGCATCTACTCATAGAATCTACTGACTGACTTTGTTCTATAAATATAAAGCTCTATGTTATACTATGTCTCTCTCGATCAGTATCACCTACATTGAATTGAATTGTCAAATAATAATCTGAAATCAATAATCGATGTGATTTATTATTAAGACCGTTACATTTTTAAGTGCCTCCACAATGCAGAAAATAACGTTTTAGAAAATTTAATTTTTTTTCCAAGGGAGCATGCCCCCGGATCATTCATAGAATTGTGACTTAGTGACAAATTATTAAGTTGTTCCCACTTATATATGCCACCAATTACATCAAATCTATAATTCAATCCCAAGATTGGCTTGAAAAATGCATTACCAAATATTTCATAATTGTAATAACGCGCATGAGAAAATAAGTAAACTGCTGTGACGCATGTAAATGTGATATCAAAAATAGCAGAAAGGGAAACAGAGCGTGACCCCAATTGTGGACCACTACATATAATATTGCATTGCCTAATTTTTAGATTTTGGGGCAAATATCGTGTCGAATAAGCAATGCATCCTTATAAGAAAGTTACTAATCGGTTTGCTCCTGTGCCGTGGATAAAGAACAGCGCGGCCGATTCTCCTCATTACACTGACCCATGGTTCCGGCGTTTTTCGAACTCCAACTTCGGCAGAAGCCGGTTACACTTCCGCATGCATTGTAAACCGATTCAGTTCTGAATAATGAATTAGATATTAAAAATACACCTCTATTATGCTTTGCGCACATTTAAATCAGTTCGACGATAGAACATTCCACAAAGCCAAAGGTATATGTATTCTCAACCGATTCTCTTTTTTGGGGGGTTTATTTACAGCCACTTGTCATTTTTTTTAGTTGAAAGGATGTTATATTTAATAATCTAGTTGCAAACTTAAACCATTTCCTTTGTTTTCTATAACTTTTGCAGCAATGTCCAATGAAGAGTTGATGTTATTGTATGCATGTATGGCAGCAATGAATTAAAGAGTTGTGTTATGATTATGAAATTCTCAATTCAAGAGACAAAATAAATTCGGGAATATTTCTAGTACGGATATGGATCGGAAAATACAAACACCCTGGCTCAGGACAAAATATGACTTGAAAGTCATTAACTTTAAATTTTCACTAAGTTTTTAATACGAGATTTGTATGTATTTCCCCAGATTAGGTTGCCTGGCTGGATTACACTTCTCTCTTTATTAATCAAACTCAAAATTAAATCGTTACACTTCCCTCTTAAATTCTATTTCTGCCATTACTTCACTTCACTTCAGGGCCTATTTTAATGTGCAGTATCAGAATTGCACACTTAGTTGCATGTGTACAGAATTGATTGGAAAGCTAGTTTGCAGTATATACCGATAATTTGAACTCAGACAAGTGTACAGTTATGTATTGAAACCGGTTTGAAATTTTGTGTTTTAACTCTAGTGCTATAACAATGGATCCGACAATGCCAACGGCACAAATAAAGCAAAACAGGGCAGGGGTGAGGTTACGTTGAGTGATAAAAAAACAGAAAAGGACGCAAAGAGAATTTTCAACAATTCCGCTTAACCAAATAAACAGATATGTTGCGTTTTCAATATGTCGGTAATTCTAAAAAAATATATAAAAGTTCTTAATATGATTATGACTTGCTAAATTTTTATAAAATCTCCTCAAAATATTAATAGAGGAAATTACATTTAATTAATTAGAGACTTCAGATTTTAAAATGGAAGGATTTTAAATGTTTTAAAAAGCCGGAAAACCTGCATGCATTTGTGTATAGAATGTGTCGGGTTACTGTTTTTTTCCACAACCGGTGAAAATGAGCACTTTTGACATCAAATGACATACTCATCAGTATTCTCTAAAATGTGCACCTTTTTTGATTCCCCTTTCGTGATAAAACTATTATTAGAAGCAATTAAAAAGTATTCTCATTCGAAGGAGTGCCAGTTGGCTGACTCATATACAAACGGGGAAATTATCGCTTGTACTTTATGATCGAGACTTTAACTTGGAATTAACCTGGAATATACTGAGATACTTCCCGAATTTGCTAAGTCACACGAACAGAATACAAACAATAGACAATAGTACGAGGTCAAGCCGAGTATTGGCTTAATATAAATTTGAGGCAAATTGGATTGAATTATATCAGTGTCGAGTTCAAGCCATTGTTTCTGGACATTCATGCAAATTCGGGAAGTGTCTACAGTAAAATCTAATAGTTCTCAGGAAGCATGCAGTAAGCCCAATTAATATAATCGTTACAATGACAATGTTGGGGATCTATATCTGTTTAATTTCCTTAAGAAAAAGTACTATCTGTTAAGCACCGCGCGAAAAGCCAGTTCGTTCGAGAAGCTGTATCAATGATTACAAACTAGACGTCCTGTAGAGCAATGATTTTACTGAAACACTTTAAAGAATAAAGTACTTTAAAATTATTTTAACGAGAGTGAATTTATTATGGCTGTCTGAGATACGGGAGAGTGAGAAAACAAGATGACAAACACGTTTAGAAAGTTTTTTTTAAAGTCAAGCAAGGTCGCCTTTTTATACCGGAACATATCACAGACTGACAAATAAATTGAGCTAAAGACGTAATCTACTATAACCAGGATTTACTTCTTACCAAGGGGCAAGGGTAAAGAGAAACTCACGAGATACAGAAATTAGTTTCCTGTCGACGCAGACACGCACTGTATGTAAATTGAATCTAATCTGACCCGCATGTACCGTATATTGCGCATAAAGCCATTCTCAGCCCCTATAGCTTGGACTTTTGTCATCGGCTGACTCGGAACTATATTCAAATTCTATAAGATCTAAACATCTCTACATTAAAATAAAACCTGACAACATTTTCTCGCTGTGAAAAAGATTTAATGGTACCAATGCATGTGCATGATATCAAATTTGACTTATAAGGAAATATTTTAGTTATACGAGCTGCATTTACAAAAATTGCGCACAATTAAGGCAGAGACTAACAAAGCCATATGATAAGATCATAAAGCACGGTTTTTCAAGCTTTCAAGACAATAAAGAAAAGCAGACAGTATAGTTAACACATGAATGTTTTATATTTAAAATTTTTTTATCAGTTTTTGACCTAATTCGCTTGTTGAGCACTGATATTCGCACCTTACGCAATGGCCCGCCTCTCATTAATTGACTTTAACCTAAACTTATGGCAAAAAACACACGGGGTACTAGTTTACAATAGCTATTCGGCTTTTCTATCAGTTTTAATCATGAAATAATCTACAAAAGATCAATTCTAACAATTTAAAATCGATATTCGGTTTGAGAAGGCGGTTCGCACCCGGGTAGGACAAATAGTCGGCTTTGCTCTTATCGTTTCCATTCATCGATTTGTAATGGCTGTGTGAAGGGAAACTCGTGTCGATTTTGTGGCTTCTATCGATCGCATTTATCTGCCAGTAAAATCTGGTTTTATCAGTTATACCAATAGAGATAGACTACTTCCTCTTTATGCGGCGCCATCAAGGCGCTAGTAAATGCAAGTGCTTAGCCTTTGTAAGTGCTAGCAATGGCTGACTGGCTCTTAATGTAACCAACTGCCATAATACTAAATTATTTATACTGCATGTATGGCTTTGGCTTTACCTATTACCTTGTTTACGACGGAGAAAGCAGCTTAGACCCGGTCTGGGATTTCACTAACCCGAGCCCTTCGCTTGGCAAATAAAAAACAGATTTTGACCGCAATCAATGCCCAGGGTTATCTTGCGACGCTATCAGCGTAGAGCGCGTTACGCATCTGATGCAAAATAGCAGCGCAAGTGAGCGACACATATGCACGCAACGATTGAAAGTATTTCAAGTCCGGAACATATTCCGGAAAGAGCTGTATGAAACGCAGTATTCGATTAGTTGCTGCATGTCAACACCTTTTAATACGCAAACATTGCTCTTGCATTGCTGTATAAATAGAGCAAGCGTTTGGCGAAAACGTCCTTAAGATATTTCTGTTACGAAAGCTCATCTGTTGGAAGGGTGTATGCTCAAGTCAGCCTCCAAAACGGTAGGTGTGTAATTTACGTTATCGTTTTATCACCGTAATCAACTCGCTTCAAAATAGCGCGGAAATGCTCGTGTAAGGTAGTTTACTTTGTCAAACATTGCATGTAGTATAATACGCTTACATCAGGCTGGGAAACTTTTACCATTTTGTGAAAGTATTTTGCGCGTAGTTAATAATGATATTCGCGCGACAATGACAAGTAAATATAAATTGATATAGGTATGCGGTATGCAACTGGACGTAACCTTTTGAAGTACCTTTGCTGAAGGGCATAGAATTTTTTTGCTTTCTGGTGTTACCAAGTTTCTTGTAGGTAGTTTTGGACACGTATTTCGTACAAATTTAACCTAAGGAAAATTGAACATATTTGGTTTACATAGGGGTAATTATTTGAAACGATTTTTCTACAGTGTATTTGAAAATTCGTTGTTGAAATTCAAATTCATTTTGTAACATGCGGTTTCGGCGATTTGTTCTCGCTTGTTTAAAACGTGTGTTTATATTTTCGTAATCAGACAGAGTTGGGAAGCGGTGGTTAGTTTTGTAGGTGAACCGCATTCTTCTCAAAACGAATTTTGCTTGCTTAAATTGCTAGTTCTAGGCTAGCCGATTGAAAACTTATAGTAATACAATGCTTATTTTTTTTTCTGTATTATTTACAATATTTTTGGCTCCAGTAAACACGCTAATTAAAATCGATACTGTCGTAGGTCAAGCATGGTAATTTTTCTGGATGTATCGATTGCCTGTTACCAATTTGTGTTTTTACCCTTGGGATGTACTGTGTGAAAACCAGGTCTGTGTATAGTGCGTGATGTCGAAATATCTCAATGTTTACAAGGCTATTGTATGGATTGAGGGTTTGGAAGTTTGGCTGCAAATTTCGCTGCATGTGGTTTTCGGTTAATGACTTCCGCGCGAGAAGGTAAACCGTTTCTAGGCTGAAAAAGAATTGAATCCATGCGTCTTTTAACCCAATCGCTTGATCACTCAATGACACAGTCCGTTTCCTGTTTTGTCCCCGCTTACAGCCGCATGGGGTCTGAAATCGAGCTAGTGTGGACTTCTCTGGGTTCATAAAACAAGGCAGAGGTTATGAAAGGCAACAGAACCTGTTGTGTTAGCTCCTTGCTGATTAATTACCCGCGTAGGATGGTGGAAAAGCAAACTTCGCAAGCACACACACGCAAAAGCGCGCCCTCCATTTCCTAATTGCCATCGCTTTGGAATTCCTCTGCGCGTTGAGATATTTTTCCTTTTCCTGTTGGATATGTCAATGTGAACTTAGATGGGCATCCCAGAGGCGGGATGTAAATAAAAAGCTCTAGTGCTTTAAAGACAGACACGTTCCAGAACTCGAATAGATCGAATATTGTAACGATTCTATCATACACGTTTTAGGTTGTACAAACTACATTGTATGCTCGAGTAAGACAATGAGAAATCTCGTTCTTTTCACATTATGCTTCTGGTGGAGTTACGCAAGACAGTCAGGTTGGTGGGATTTAGTTTTTCTAACTATTTGATTTCGTCTCTTTCTTGGCTTTAAAATGAAAAAGGAGTAATAAGCTTCGTTATGATATCGCGATTTGATACTCTTTATATTACCCTTAATATAATACCAGAAAGGGAACATTATCCCCGGTCAACTGACAGAGTTAAAACGTCTTGTGTTGTTATTTGAAGGACTCAGGAACGCGTATGCGGAGGTTGGTTCCTAGTCACGTTCATGCTAGAGAACCTCACGCCTAGGCATCTGTTGTGAACACCGATGAAAAGAAAAGTTTGATATCGGGGTGTAGATTTACAGTGAACGGTGTCTTATTAGTCAGTTAGTGCAGGATGCCGAGTTTAGAGGCTCGATATTATTTTTCACCAAGGAAGGTATAGTCATCACATAGGTATTGCATCACTCAAATCATAAGAGAAAACAGGGAATCGTATCCGCCTTTCAAACAAATCTCATACCTTTATTCCTGGCGAGCACAACGACATAATTGGTTTTGTACATTACAACTAACCAACATTTTGTACAATGTAAGCACACATTGCACATTGGAATCATTAAAATATTGGTGGAAATAGAATGTATTTTCACATCAAATATGAATAATACACGAAATGATCCATAACGGTAGATTACTATACTATAATTGCTCAAAACATTTTCTAACCTAATTAGCATATTTTCCGTACAGATTTCTACAAGTATTAATAAACAAAGATAAAACAAATACCGTGAATGAATGCAAATATACTGGCATACTGCAAAGATGTTAAGTTTCATGTAAAACAACAAGTAAATATTTTCGAGTGTAAGATTAAATTTGTTACAATAATTTTCGCATCATGTCTGATACACCATCTAGTTTACATTTATAACAATGAACGTAATGACGCCTTGCACTTTACATAAAATATTCGCTAAATTCAGACCGTACTATTAAGACATTCACGTCTCAAATTTCTAAGTACACGAATTTATTTATTACAAGCTGCCTAAAACCACTGAGGACGGGAGAGACAAGTTGCCAAATTGATAAGGATTTATGTTAAGCTAATAAGTAGCCACGCTTATAACACTCGTCTTTAAAGAACCTTGACGTAAATTAAAAATCCCATGATAAATATATTAACTACTATTGACGTGTTCGAGCGGTCATTATTTAAGCATTAGCCTTAAGCATTTATATGTCAAAGGCAGAGTTCATTCAGAATTTCGAAACATTGTTTTACGGCTTAGTTTTTGAGAATGACCGATAATTATAATGATTAATGGTATATGTCTGCATGTGTTTGTATTTTTGCTTCGGGGGCGCAAACAAAAGTTGTTTTATCCGTAAGTGCGAGAATACACTTGGATTACGTGACCTCTAGCAATGGGCGCTTTCCATTTAATGGTTGATCGGTCAGACCCAAATTCTTTTCTCTGTATCAATGCAATGATCTGGTCTATGTTTCTCAAATACCTAGCGAAAATGAACCTCATTCTAATTGTATCTAAATTTTTCGGTCAGATAAGCCGAAGCCCAAACGTTCTGTGTTTCATTCAACAATTTGACCGTTCTGACCGGTCTGGCCGTGTTAATGGAAAACGTCCTATGTAGCCTATGTACGGACTCGGATGTATGAAAAAAGATATGCAGAACGTGTACCTCAGTACCTGAAATATTATACTTTCCGATATGGAAATACACTGTAGACCTATTGGAAACTTGCTAGCTATAACGACATCTTAATTAAATAGGCGATGGTGGAATTGAATTACATGGACCGTAATGTTTTAACTTCATTGTATTATAACTGTATTTCTGAATTAAATTCTTCCGTACATTATAACTGAATTGAATAGCAAACAGGATTACTGGTTTAATATAGTCCATGATTCATAAGTCGCCAGCCTAATTCAATATATTTTTCTCACCCTTTTCAAATGCAATCGATAATTTGTAATTAATTAGCTCTCTGACGGGTAGAACCAGTCACAGAGTTAGGTGTTTACGAAAAATATGGTGAAGATTTTATTAATTTTTTAAGAGAAGCAAAAAATTTACTCAGAGTTCATATGGGTCTCACGTTGGATTGATCATGACACTGTAAACTGAAATGCATGTTAACAGAGAACTGGTACTATACCAGTCGAATAGTATTTGTACCACTCAACTCGAAATTGGAATATCTGAATGAGCTAATTCGCGAGTAAATACCAATTGATCATATAACATTTTAATCCTATTTAAATGAACATTAAATCCACTTAACGCAAAGGGGTACCTTGTATTGAAGAGTGTTCGAAAAAAATTTTAGGAATTTTTTAAAGATTTCCAATGGATATTTGCAGTAAATAATTTCAAATCGTGTCACATTATATATTGTCTTATTCCTTATTGAAACAAGGAGCTGATAAAATTGAATTCATATAGCTGCATATGCGATAGGTCATGTCATGAACAGGTATGTCAAGAATAGCTAGTGTGGATTTTGCATATACAAGCACGTGGCTGTAACCATATGCTGTAACTGACAAAGGAACATTCTAGTCAGCAGGCGTGCTAACGTGTTCTTCTATATCCTACGCAGGCTATAATATACCTGTAAAATGTGAGATATGCGGGTAATTGATGAATGTGCGCGAGGTATCAGGGGAAGACTGGTATACACAACCGTAATTGTGCTTTAATCATATTTCATTTCCAGAAAAGAATGTTCGATATCATATAGTTATTCTTTGTGCAAGTGTCAGGTGGCTCCGCGTGATTTCACCAATTACCCGAATGCCTTATATTCTCCAGGTATTCGGCCTGCGAAAACCGTAAATAATCTAAAACCATAAATAACCTAAAACCGTAAATAACCTAATACTATAAACACTTCTTTGCGTAGAAAAGAGGGGATGTTCTAAATCAGATTTACAAAAGTTTGGGCTTATAAATCATTGGATTAATCAAAGTTTGTCCGCTTTAATTCGAAAATCCTGGTAAAAACTCAACAAAGAATTATCGGTTATATGTTAGCAGAGAGGGTCTGAGGCTAAGCCTCTTAAAACACTTAGTGGGAACAGTTTTTTTTCAGTGATGACGGTATTCTCCAATATTCCCTACAATTCAAATTGTTGCTATTGTGGATTGCCTTCATCATTCCCAAAATACATCATTACATATATAAATACATCATTACAGCTTTGTAGTTACTGGTGCGAAATTAATTTACACCCAGAAATTTGTGTCATAATTCCCCTGACAAATATTTTTCTGTCTGCGTTTTTTACGTAAAAGGAAAATAATTAGGCGAAGGAAGTGCCATCCTGTTGGTAACAAGGTGGAAGCACCAACACCATTTAACACTAACGATAAATGTGATAAAAATCATCAGCACGCACAAGAAGCGACATTTATATTATATCGTTTCAGGTATCAGCATTTAATCTATTTACTCGCAAATTAAGATTAATGTGAACATAGTTTTGCCATCTGAAAGCCCTCAACTTTCGTCGTTTGTTTAAAAGAACTTGTCAGCCAAGAAATGTGTACTTTGCGCGGTGTTGAAAGATCGTTTTAAAAATTGCTTAGGCATTCTCACACTTTTAAAATTAGAAAACCTTTTTGACCCCTTTTTACAGCTTACTTCCATGCAGTAATATGAAAATAATCCAATATCAGAACCAAGAATGCACAATTCAAAATCCTTTTGTTTCAATAATGTGATGCATGAGCGTGATTCTGCTGGGGTTTTTTTAAGGTAGCGCAGAATATTCCAGTATACTTGTAAGTTAAGAGCTGGTTGAGTGAGAATCGAACTAATTTGATATTATCCAATTCTTCCATTATGACTGTTGAGTGTTGCTAGATTCGTGTTTGTGTCACAATCACACGTGCTGACATTTCGTTAAAAGGTTTAAGACATTCGCCAGGGTCACATGGTATATTTACATTAAACAAGCATGACAAATGGTTTCGATATATTTTCCATTGTCTGCTTATATTCGACACTCGTTTGTAAAAACAAAACAATTCAAGAGCATGCAAACTGTCTGCCAGGTCAAATTGTTGCAATACTGGATAACATCTTCATGCATCGCGCACGAGAGTATTTCACTTTGATCTCGAACCCTGTGCGCGAGACATGACAATTTATCCACTGATCTCGAACTAGAACTGGATTGTGTATCTGCTATGCACAAATGGCTGCGGCATATTTGTGTGACCACCACAAATCCACTTTGGTATCGCTGACATGTTAGAACTGAGGTTCTAATAGTTTCTGCTTATTGTTGGGAAAGGACAAGTATTGTCTAGAGAGAAATTTTTCATCAGTGGCGTCTTAAAATTGCTGCTGAATAACTAATGAGGTCCGAAAACCAACATGGCCTCCACGACTCTCATTAATTAACTAGTGTTTAAAACGTTCTAAAACTTATTAGAAGAGGCGTGGGAAGCTATATCTTCGAGGTTACGTAGAAGACGACGTTTGCTTGGTACTATAACTAATTTAAACACGTAACGAGTTCCTCATAAGAAATATTCTGGCTTCAAAATCAATTCCCTGAATTCAAAATGTTGCTCTATCCACAGTTAATAGAAGTATGCTCTATCCTAGTGCATTGAACGAAACCTGGTTGCTCTTAGATTGTGATTTATGATGGGTTTTCGAATTTCGCTAATTTCAATTGTGAAGATTGAGGGCATGAATGGATTGTTCGCAAATTCTCTTAAACAAAGTACCGCGGTCATAATAAAATGCTGGACTATTGACATCTTTCAATAAGAGGTTTTATTTCAAAAGGTCCTTGAATTAAGTGATTCTTCTTTTTATGAAGTTTTTAATAGAACTAGTGAAAATAACAAACGGTACCCTTGTATGTAGAACGTAATTTTGCAGACATTTTCACAGATTTTAAACGTTTTTTTTTGCCATTCCAGTTTGGATGAGGCTGCGTAGGTGGGTGAAAAGCACTATATCTCATAATCCCTTGGTAAAGAATAGTCAGTCTTCTATTGGTGATTAGCATTTAATAGTTTGCTTGCTCCACCTGACCACCTTAACCACCGTCTGCTTCACAATGCTTACTGAAATCCACCATCATCTCAAGTGGAAGCACTGCTTCGTGTGCCTTCTTCATTGCGGCAAAACGCACCGGCTCCTTTTCCTCAGATAGTTTACATTAGCCCAGCAAAAACAGGAAGATGGTTAATTATAGAAGCTCCCGTGTTTTGATTGCTCCGTCGACTCACGGATGAAATATCTTTTTCAAAACTCATTAATTCCAGAATGGGAAACAAAAGGAAACAAACACCGTATATTAAATTGTCCTATGCCAGACGACAATTCAATTTAAAAAGCATAAAAGCAAATGTGAAGCGAATGAGTAAACATCCATTTCCTGACGAACAATCTGCAGGGCTTAAACAGTTTATTTAGATGCACATTATATTGATTTTATTTTTGGCTGTGTCTAATTGAGTTTTTCGAGCGAATTATTCGTTTCATGACAGGGTCTTTGTTTGTAGGTTTGGGGGGTATGAACCCATTTCTGATTTCCCCAGCCACAATTTTGCCTAGTTTTCTATCGCGTTGTTTTGCAAAATCTAGCACGTCGAATACATTTTCCCAGTGGAAAGACAGGCAAATCGCAGCCGCAAGACATATCTAACTCCTTCGGGACGCTCCTTATAACAGCATAACGATAAATAAAACTAACTCTTGCTTTTTCGGAAATCACGCCACGGTCAGCGCCAAGTGGTGTCATCAAAGAGTGAAAAAAATATAGACAAACGAGCGTCGAAAGTACGAGAAATGAAACATTGAAATGCCATTTCCTGCATTTTTGGTTGAGATAGTCTTACAAAATTCTGACCGCCGCGCATGATTTTTCGCAAATTATTTGTCTGGCCGCGTATTTCAGAAACTCAACGGCTTCATTTAACTTGTACTATACAAAAACTTGGTTTGTACCCTAGAATTTGTCTTATGTGATGGTGGACGTTTATTTATTCAAAGCTTTTGATCCGCAAACCCGGGCCGCCAGTGCAAATCATATAACTAAGTTAAAATTTCATTTCAATTCAAATATCACGCCACTATTAGCATGAAAGGACGTGTGAATGGAAATCTTGTTTTACACAATTTACAGTGATTAAGTTCCGCGGTTAAAGAACAAAAGGATTGTGAAATAAATGATTGTGTTGCTTTCCACAAATCAATTAGTTTTTCCTGAGCGGTCTATATTCAGTAATTTCATTGCATTGGAAACGAAAATTAGGCAGCTCTAAATATAGATTTATTACCTTAAATTTGTAAAAATACTTTTCATTTGCTGGAACATTATATTGTGTTCAAAATACTATCCAAGAAACTTAAAAAAGCACAAATTTGCGAAAAGTAAACACAGTGAGCCGGCGAGTTGACTTGTCGACAGTATTTATAAAATCTCTAGCCATGTCATTAACCTTGGGTATACCAAAATATTAACCATAATCAAATAATAAATAACCACGATTGTGGTGTCGGGTGAAGCTATTTTAGATGATGCTATTGTAAGTTGCTCCACAGCGGGTAAACTTAAAAACTGCTTGGCCGCAGCAGGAATGGAAGAAGCCGCGACCTTTGGTTTTCTAGTCTAATACTCTGCCAACCGACTTGACCTCGTAGCTCAGTTGGTAGAAGATTGAACTAACAAACCAAAGGTCGCAGGTTCCGTTCGACTCTCGCCGCTGTCAAGCCTGGCTTTTTCAGCTTGCCTGGTGAGGAGCCACTCAGAGTGTATTTTCCCATCTAAAAAACTCCTCCAACATTAGTTAATTGAGTGAGTGATACCCAAAAATATACCCTTATAATATTTACACATGTACCTTAGTATATATATATACATGAACTTGTGGTTAGAGCTCGACAACTGGACTCTGTAGCTCAGTTGGTTACAGCACTGCACAGGAATCGCAGGGCGGCAGGTTCGATTCCTACCAGATGGCATATATAGTTGCATTTTTCGTAACTGTTCTTGGTTAGGTCGAAATAAATGTATAAAAATCTCGAAATTTCCATCTACAAAATCTTTCAGCATAATCGAGTGAGATGGTTCCCAAAAAATTGAAATACCTTTTCGGCTATAGCCTTGTCGTTTACTTTCGGTTTTTAACACAACGCTCAAGCAATGAACAAATTAACGAGGTTAACTAGATTAGTGGAAAAGAGTTGTGGTGAAAACCATAATTTGGCTGGAAATGTAGAAATCATTTTGATTTCCTACGTTAGTTCAAGGTCAAGTGTTGCAAAAGCTGAATTTGGTCGTGGTAAACATGTAAACATTTCCGGAACGTAGATTGCTTTAATAGTTTTGCTGAAAATGAATGTATATGAGCCTAGAGGCATACCACAGACTGAGAGATGACTTATTATACACTTATTACCAGGTTTATTGCCTGCAAATGAGCGAATGTGTTGGGTGACGTGCACTTGTAAATGAACATGAGTGGGAGGAAAAGCTGCCATTTGCCCATTCCTAAAATTGTGGATGTATTGGCACACAATCGACGTGTCTGGCTGTCATCCAACATGAAATTTCCTAAGACATAAAAAGGATTATTTAGCTTGAGATACACAAGATTCGGTTAGCACGTTTCCTCTTTAACCGCTGAGTAAGGTCTGCTACTCTAGTTTGTGTGTAGGGCATGGCTTCGTGTATATAACCTTGTGGTATATACCCTGTAGTTGGAAACTCAATATAGGTAGAATTTGATGGGTTCTCTCCTGTGCTTTGAGTGTTTTTCTCCGCAACTACTGAGCACGAGTATTATGAGTCTGTCACTCGGATGAATTGGGAACCACACCCTGTGTATCGGCCGTTTGAAACAGTTACTTCCAATCACTGACTGAAAGTGCTATTGATTATCAATTATTATATCAGCCTGACAAATTTGACAAACCTGACAGAAGGAGACGAACAATTTTTAATATTTTTGTCCCACTACACAAGTTCGAATAACTCGTTTATGCGGCGTTTTTGCCAACGGTACTGATCACACGAAATTCTTTATAATTTTATGTAGACTTTATTTAGATTTGATACACAATTTTCATTTTTTTGGACTGCGCCCAACAGAAGCTTCTCATATACAAACAGGACAGCGTATTTCTGACAATATTGACAAGCACGTATAGTTTATATATAAACGTTTTGTTAACAATTTTGGTTAGCTTTGTTAATGCTTAAATAAGTTATATATTTGGTTTCGTCTACTGCTGGATTGTTCCGTTTTTGACAACAAGAGTAAAGATTTCGAAAACGTGGCTACTGTTAAACGCCATTATAAGGCCCTCAAGAAAAGAACTGCTGTAATTTTACACTAAAAAAATTGTAAAATTTTTTCAAGTATTTTTTGACTGAGGCCATGATTTATAGATTGTCACGTGTTTCATGCATGCTTCGTTCAGCCAACGAAGAACAAAACATGAAGAAAATGCCTTTCATCAACCAGTCATTTATCAGAAATTTATGACGTTGTTAAATTTTTACTAATTCATGAAAATTCGAAGCTTCTACTATAAATAGAGGAAATTTAATTTATTAATCGTGGGGGTCTTACTGTAGGTGATCTACGATATAAAGCGACTGAACTGTGTGGGAAAAATCGAAACTTGTAATTGACTTTTCGTGCGAATTGAAGGTCCTTCGTTTAGGAGGTCCAGGTACTATATATAGGTTGCCCTATATTTATACGAAGGGGAAAACTCGTCAACCAAAATTTCATGAACCAAAAAACACTCTCTACTTTGTAATATATGTTCTTTGCCTATTCTCGTTTGAAACACCTTGCAAAAAAATTCCGGAAAACGCATCGAAGGGGTCATGCATGTCGTAGCTACTAAGAAGATTACGACATGCGGTTGCACGAAACATTCCTGAAGAGCAGTTTCATTGTTTTTTAACACGAACAGAATTGTGGAACAAAATCTGAGAAAGTCAATGTTCCGAGAAGCTTAGGGACTACCCAAATGGAATGCAGTGTTATCTGATTCCATAGTCTCTATTCTGAACTGTTCTGGAATATTTCGACCACCTGGGAAGAATGTACATCACTACATTCTTCGAAAATTGAAAAATAATTGAAGATTGAAAAAAATCACTAGATTCCTGGCCGGTGTAGCATTTTCTGGTTGATTGATTGCTTGATAAATATTATGTTTGCGATGTTACTCTGAGTGTGCATCCACACCGGGCAAGCTGAAAAGTTTGCCTGACCACGGTGGGAATCGAACCCGCTGGGAAAACTGACAATGTCTGATTTTCTATCAAACAAAATAAGTTTAAGGAATTGCTTTAGAGATCCACGTATAGCCAAAAAAATATCTAGGCTAGATCACAGATAGAAAACTACACGACTGATAGGATTATTACATGCATCAGAAAGCACAAACTTTTCCGCTAAAAACATGTTTCGGTACATTAAGTTGTATTGACATTATGTTCAGTACACAAGGCTACTGTGCATGTGAAGAATATACGACTACCTGGAAATAAGACGACTGGGTTTCTACACCTATTCGAGATATATTCAGCATACAATATTTCTATATTATGCATACATATGTTATTCCACATGGGATACCAGATGATACCAATCAGTTCAAAATATTAGTCAGTATTTTTAGATTTCTACATCTTTAACATCTCTCTCCTTGCCTTCAAATATAAGGTTACCACGCACAATGAAACAAGAATTAATATCATTTGTAACGCTGATAACTATCTGTTGACCATCATGTAGCATTGTAGCTTGAACATGGACGATGATAGGTAGTGGCAAGATATAGCTGTTGCAAAATAGTGTCTGTGTTTATAATAAACCCCCTTATATTCATAACTAAGCCGTTGCTCATGAAATTCCCATCCCAAAGATAGTTGATTTACAGTGCTTGATAATTTTTTGAAAAAATATTTCGGGAAGCTTCTCATATATAAAAAACACGATAATTCTTCACTGTGAAGAGAAACATACATTGTCAATTACGTACTGACGTGTGCATACATATGCAGCTCTCCGGTAATTTTAATTTACTGATCTGAAGAATATTGCATGTGTAGTGAAAGTCCGTACGGAATGTATCTTTCGACATGACGTCAATTTCATATTTATTTGCGGATATGTTAGTATGTTTCCCTGAGGGTGGTCGCACACACATTGCAGAGCTGAAGACTGACGTTTACCCGCTAACCGCAAACAACGAACTTCAAATCGCATTTCAAAATGAGTTCTAACAAGTTTTCGACGGCTATATAAATACTTGTAAGTAGCTAAGTCATACTTCAATTTCACAAATTGCACTAACGTCGAAGAGCCAACAGTAGAGCTCAAAAAACCTCTCACTGGCTGAGCTCTCATCTGATTGGTTAATCGGGTTGATTAAATTAAACGCTTTCTCAGAAAGCTATTCCGGCCCCTTCTTTCGACCCCGTCCATTCCGTTTCGACTCCACATTTTAACTGTATATATGCATTTCTATACCTTTACTGAAATAACTGTTCATCAATAAACTAGTCAGATATTTTGTCAATAAATTATACACTTTTGTTCTTAGAAACTCCTTACAAAAGAAGAATGCAGTTCAAGGAATTGCCACCAATATTCTTAAATGAACAAGTTGGCACATCAGTTACACTGAACTGTCCTGTCAAGCCTTCAGTGGTCAGAATGTACCGCTATCTTCGACGTATAAAGTCTGGCAATGAATTGCAACGGGCTAGACGACAAATGCGCAATGTACTTGGAGTTAGATATAAATGGTATAAAGATGGAGAGCCCATACGACATCATCGTTCAGCGTGGTTTATGAAGTTGCAAGCAGTCCATATAGAGGACGCTGGAAAATACACATGTGAAGTTGCCATGCCAAAACATGGGACAAGTCGAAATTTTGTACTCAAAGTTTTCAGTAAGTGCATTTTACCACTGTGGGCAGAGTTGGGATCTTAATAAAACATAATACGCAAAACATGCAGAAAAATCCCAAAATATCACCGTCCACGAAAACAAAGAAAAATAGGATCCGGAAAACACAAGAACATCGGTGGTTATGACATACTATTACACAAACAAAAACAACAAAAGAACAAAAAAACCCAACTGCAACAACATGGATGACAAAAACAACAACAACAACAACAACAACAACAACAACAACAACAACAACAACAACAACAACAACAACAACAACAACAACAACAACAACAACAACAACAACAACAACAACAACAACAACAACAACAACAACAACAACAACAACAACAATAACAACAACAAGCAACCAGAACGAGGCAGCAACAACAAATATTATAATCAGAACGAACACAAAAAAAGAAAACAGCAACAGAGAAGAAGAACGAGAACAAGTTGTTGAACAGGACGAAAAGGAAGAACGATCGACAATTGGTAAACATCGAACGATCACGTATTTCAACCCAACAATAACAATGACAACATTACCAACGACAACGCCAATAGAAACAACAACAGATACAAACAACAACAGACATGCACAACCGTCAAAAGCGAAAACAAACCATTATGATTGAAAGTGTGATTGAAACCACCACATTTTTTGTGACACCACGAACTGGATGCTTTTAAATTTGATTGTTGAAATTCTTAGTTTTTGATGCTGTTAATAACTTTTTTCTTTTATAACTTTTCTCTATTTAGAGCAATTAAGAAGTGGTCGCCCTATCCTAGACTCTAAATCGAAGAACATTTCCTTGAGAGTTGGAGAAAGTACGACATTAAGATGTATAAGTAGAAACACACGGCACCGCCCACAAGTGAGTTGGTTAAAATGGAACAAACCTAACGAGTTGAACCGATTAGGAAATCTTGAATTCACTCAAAACGACATGAATTTACATACACTATCAAAGCAAGGGAAAGCGTACGAACTAATTGATCCAAAACGTAACGGCGAGGCTTCGTCCGTTCGGGCGAGAATTCAAGGTGGGAAAAAAGTGAAGTCTTACGAGTTTCGACTGACCTTAGACAACGTTCAGGAAGAAGACTCAGGGGTTTATGTGTGTCTTGTAAGGAATAAATATGGGACTGATTATCGCAAGTCTTTTGTTCAAGTCAAATCTATGAAAGGTGAGCTTTTTGGAGGTCAAGATACAGTAACTTTGGTGCACAATAGTTTATGTTAGGTTAGTATTTAATAGGTTAGTATTAGGTTAGTATTAGGTTAGTATTAGGTTAGTATTAGGCTAGTATTAGGTTAGTATTAGGTTAGTATTAGATTAGTATTAGGTTAGTATTACGTTAGTATTACGTTAGTATTACGTTACGATTAGAGTTAAGATTAGGATAACAGTAGGGATAACAGAACGCACGATCGAAACGGGGGCCTGAGGAGAGGGGGGGGGGGGCTGGAGCACCCCAGTCAGTATTTACTCGGGCAGATTCTAGGACTGCCCACCTCTGTATAGTGTATTTCCATGGGGAATGAAAAAATGTCGGGGAAACAAACTGTGGGCCATGTTGACAACTTCTCTGCGACCACTTTGTAAATAACATGACTCTATGTCAGAAATTGTATTCCAATTTCCAAATTCCCCAATTTTATCAGCGTAAATAATATAGTACTGTGATGAAGATCCGGACTGTATGGATTAAAGTTTGTTTCGTGTTGATTCCCATGTTGTTTCCTGGTACATCTCTTCCGGAAAGCGATACTGCCATTGACGACCTCTGTGCTTCCTACGAATACTAAATTAATTATTTTTATTCACACATTTTCAAAGGTTTAGCTCCTTATCCGACCAATGAAAAATTGCGCCGGAGTTTCATGGCCTTCCCGGCATTCTCCACGGCAAGACTGAAGTGTTACGTCACGGGAGATAAGCCGCTGACCTACCAATGGTACAAGAACGGGAAGAAATTTACCCATAGAAGACTGAGCAGAAGAATGAACTCTACTACGTCGACTCTACGGATTCGGAATCTGCTAACCTCGGACTCTGGACTCTACACGTGTAGGGTGTCAAACCCGTATGGCGTGCATGAACATAATATCACATTGAAAATTCTCCGTAAGTGAAATGCAACTACGATATACGTACTATATTGTAGTATTGTATCATTATATAATAATGTAATAACAGAACTGCCAGCAAGCAACTTTCTATTACTGTTAATTATATCGCAAAATGTGTTGCAAAAATAGGTTCTTAAGCGTACATACCCAAACTGCTGAGAATCGAAGCAGAGTTTGTCAGCCATTCCATTGTTAGCGGAAAATAGTAACGTTTCTATAAAGACGAAATACGTTGATAATCAATACGGAATAAGAGAAAAGTCTTAACCAGTCCCCTATGACGTCATAATTGTAAAACGGGAGAAACGCTGTTTTGCAATATATTGCATATTATTTTCTCGGTTTATATTCTCGGTCAAGTAAGCGGACTTCCATTCTTTGGACCGGGACAAAATGCGTACCCCCCCCCCGCCCTGTACCCCACCCTCTCGGGCGGCACTGCCCCTAGTTATAGTATCTAACAGCTTCCTCCTTACTCCTTAGAACGTATACGTTCGGCACCTATTCTTCTAAAGAACTATGCCAAAAACGTCACATCATCGTGGGGCAAGACCGTTATGTTTGAATGCATTGAGTTAATCAGCAACCCAATGCCTGACTACAGATGGTACAGATGGCATTCTGTGCCTGCCACGTATCCAAAATTGGACTTTCGTAATACTTCACAGTTTACAGAAATCGACCCGATTCACTACACTCCCATGCAAGTGAAAGTTGGAAGCAATAATCGATATGGGGGAAAGCTGACGATAAACAACATCACTGAGGATGATGCTGGGCTGTATTCGTGTGTTCTTCGGAATCAATTTGGAATGGATTACGCAAGTGCGTTCTTGCACTGGAAATCCAATGAAGGTAAGAATAAAATGGCTTTGCAATATGTAGCATTCTGACTATGTTTTCGTCTCTGTCGCTCTATATTTTCTCTGGAAAGTTTATAAACGCGACGTTTCCTACATACACAAAACAATTATATATTTATCATGAATTAATTATAGTTTCATCTTAAACATTTCAGGTCCAAAATTTCTCTCGACTGTACATCGCCCTACATTAATCAAAATTCCACAGACCGCACCATTAAGACTGGACTGTGACGCCACAGGTGACCCAAAACCCAATATCATTTGGTCCCGAAATGGTCAACCACTTACAAAAACTCGAGGTATGACTGTATCTAATTATACACTGACGCTGAACGAGTTGTTGCCCCAACACAGCGGGAATTACACTTGTCACGTGAAGAACAAATGGGGATCTATCAATCACACATTTGACGTGGGAATAAAAGGTAAGAAATACTGAATGTATGCTGGTAAAGTTTTGTACAGTAAATTACATATGGCTGTGAACTGGTGGCAACGAGCACAACCTCGTTCGCCTATTATGTCTATTGGGGCATTAAAATAGAATTGGAAACTTCACTTTATATCACGGGACTGTAGGTTTGAAGCAAAGAGTCGAAAGAGAAGAACTGTTTTAATATGTAAAGTAGTAAATGACACTTTATTTGATGATATTTTACATATTTATATATTATGTTAGTTCGTAGTTTGTAAGTTAGTATAGTTTTAACAGTTTTATTAGTCAATACAATAATTTTATTTAAAGCCGTTATATAATTGAATAAATATTGTTAACATTATCATATATGTCTATTTCGTGTGCGCGTTATTAAATTAAAAAAGCTCTAAACATACTTTTTAAGTTTGTTTGCCGTTATACTCATTATAGTTTTTGAGCACATAAAGTGATCTTATTTCCAACAAATTAGGTAAACTAAGTTCATTTGTACTGGGCAGCTCTATATCAGTTCGATCTTAGACGTTCTTTCTAGAGGCCTAATAAGGTATATGATATTGTTACTGCCAGAGAAAAATGGAGCAACTGGAGAAAATAAGATGTGATTTCTCTGTATTGGTGTAATTGTACTCAGGTGAATATGATGCTTGTGATGTTACTCTGAGTGCTAGAATTCCAAAGGTCGTAGGTTCGATTCCAACCGTGGCCAGGCATATTTTTCAAGCTTGCCCGGTGTGGATATACACTCAGAGTAACATCACAAGCATCATGCATAAGCTGTGATGTTTAGCAGAGTCAATCTGGAAGCACTCTTCGCGCATGCTACTGAGACAAACTTACAATGAAAAAGTGCATATTGCAGCAATGGAACACGAGGGGAAGAGCTTAAAGGCACATAGATTGCTGGGTTGAAGTCTAAGAAATTGATAGCTTAATTAGTAAAGCATCAGTGCTGTGTGTTGGTTCTATGGAAGAATTCTTGGCGATTCGGTAGCGGGCTAAGAGTAATCTTATTCTATATTAATAGAGTGGCTATTTACACGTCCTATTATACTCCCAATGGAAACGAAAGTTCTGAAGTCGGGTGGGGAATACGAACTGAAATGCACTATAGTATCCAGTGGTCCGCTCACTCCGAGTATGATAAAAAACCTGGGAACGAACCTCGAAGGATCCGAATCCCTTACGAGCAAAGCAAAACTGGTTAAACTTGACAAACATGTTTATGAATATATCTACGTCATCCAAAATGCGACAAATAAAGACAGCGGCAATTACTCGTGTGTTGCAAGGAATGCAATTGGAGAATCCCAAAGGAAATTCCAAATTAAAGTGGAAGCATAAAGTTATGACGTCATCCTACAAAGACTAGAGCGAACTCCCGTGTGTACTGTATTTTGGGTAATTGCATGCATCGCAACATATTTTAAAACATCTCCGTACTTCATAAAAGAAAAATATGAAGAATCGAAACCAGCGGACCAAAGAACTGAGATTGAGTTTGCCGTGAACAAACTGTACAAAAACTTTAATCTACGAACACATATGTACATGAATATTACTTGAATTTATGTTTAGATCAAATCACGAATTACCAAAAATTTGTTTTAATATTTATGATAGTGCAAGGCATAAATACGAACATTAAATTGAATATGAACTACTACTAATATTTAGAATAAACGAGAAGACCCGAATGCTACTCATGTTTGCCAGAATCAGCGCGCAAAGTCGAAGTGATTAGCAAAGTATATTGGTATCAGTTGGCAGATCTTTTCTGACTTTTCAATTATTGCTTTCATACTCTTTTCATTCTTTTCGGCCTTGAAATTTCAGGCATTTCCCATTTAAGAGACCGTTAGTCAATAAGGAGTTTAAGTAGGATTGAAAACAGTGTCTGCATTAGAGAATTATGCATGTAGGGACATTGGAGACTATCTGTAATACAGGGTGACCTAAAAAATACAATTGCTGCTTTCAGATTTCTATACAGCTAATTATTACTGGGAATCGAAAATTCTAAAGGTGAATTTTGATACTAAGATTAGTAGAGCCAATGTTGCGGCTGTTTCAAAATGATGTCTGGTTCACTCAATGGTCCATTGAAATTTGAACTTTTACAAGAAATACACAACTACAATACGCGAACTATAAGGACAATTTAAGGCCACTAAAGTGTCAGTCGAGGAATTGGAAAAAGCAAAGACTCGCTTATCAGACCATACTGGAACAACTTGGACAGAAAGATAAAACTCTCTAGTAGTATTTCTACATTTAGGAGATACTTTTTTAGCAATCTTTGAACTTCCTCGTATAATTTTTAAATATTTCTCATAGTTATACAAGTAGTATATGCATGTCCTTTAGTTCAGGACCTTTAACAACATTGGTTCTACTAGACCAATTTAATAATCTTAGTGTCAAAATGCATCTCTGATTTGCGCGTTGATTCTGGCAATATGAAAATAATTAAACGGGATTTTTATTACTGCTCGGTGGTTAAATTATACAGGTTTTATTACATGTATAATATTCGTGGAAAATACGTCAAGAAAGTGAATTTATTGACATTCATTTACTCAGTAAACTAGTATACCAAATCTGTCTCAGAACAATATTGTACAAATAGTTATATTAACTGTAATCCCTTAGCATACAAATCATATCATATATAGTTTAGTTGTTTTAACACGAGTATTTATGTGGAAAAGTAATATTTAAGCAAGAAATTTTCTGCGAAGTTTATTTAGTCTTGTTGCCTGTTGGGTTTTAGTTATCATTTAAGTTTAAACAGCATTGAAAGTAAAAATTAGCTATATATATCTTAGTCTCGTTTGTGGGAACGTTTTATAAAACATGAGAAACCAAAGTGGATGGCATATGCCCCTACTGGTGTCAAGTAGACGCAAAAACGCTTGTCTGCAATATGCGCCAAACACAGAGCGCGTGACATTTGTTAAGTTATGCACATGCACGAGACCCTATATTTTGGGGCTGTTATAGATCAATGCAGGGCTGGTTCTGATAAATGCCGGGCTGATTGAAGGCATTCCTTTAATATATTTAGCTAGTTGGGGGAGGATGTGTGGGGTGTGGTGAAATTAAGGGGTGACTTAAATTCCGCCTGCGGAGGTCAGCGAATATGTTGCCCATTTTACCATTGTTATATCATTGTTCTATTATACTATACTTAAGGTAATTTAAAACAACGGTATACCTCGAATGAGACATGGTTAATTTTTACTTTCAATGACCTACGAAGTAAAGTTGAAGGTATTTTCCAGTTAATTAAACGTTTTCATACGTACGTACAGGCAAGGAAAAGTTTACACGTTAAATCATTCACAAAACTAAATTCTGTCCTTTTAATGTAAAAATTCATTTAGTTATTCCGTAAGTAACATTTAAATTGATTTAATTAAACTTTTTCATTGGTATGTACGTCCGTTTTAGGAATGCTTTACTGGAATGCAGCCCTTACTTAATATGCTGGGTCCCCCCCCCCAAAAAAAAGTGACACTACAGAAATTATCCTATTGTTAATTTGAATGCCTGAGCACTATGCTGAGCACAAGAGTGCGTAAACACATTTGAATTGAATTTTTAATTACCAGGCGCATGAAATCCTGTGCTTAACAAATAGTGTCACTTTTTTGGGGGACACCCTGTACAAGTCTGTACCTCTGAGTTCGTACAAGAACATGTCCCCTGTAATCACCGTGTGAAAGTGTATATGTAAATATGTAATTGATTTTGGAATGAAACATTGCAACTTTTAAAGTAAATTTTACTTAGAGATAGTATAGAAAAAAATGTATTAAATTCTTGCATAATTTATTGCAATGCACATTTATTTCATAAAAATGTATGCCTTTCTTGATCTCATTTATACCAAGACGGTGTTTAACAATATCACAGTTAATAGAGGAGATGGTTTGGAAACTTATTAGCATTACAATAAACCTCACTATCTATGTTTTTGTTCAGGTTTATGCAAAAATGTGGTCTTTCATCGTCACGTGCGTATTGTATTTTTGCACAACCAGCCAATAGCAACGGTTTTGTCCTATTGCCCATCCATGACTTTAACAATAGGACATTTCGAACATTCCTATTGGTTGACTTGAGAAAAATACAATACGCACGTGACGATGAAAGACCACATTTTTGCATAAACCTGAACAACATAGATAATGAAATTTATTGTGATTTTATTGTAATGCTAACGAGTTTCCAAACCATCTCCTGTATTAACTATGACAATATGCAAGGTGAAGTATAGCCATTGAAGGTCGCAGCCGAAGGTCAGTGATTGATCAGATTGACAAACGAGAACAAGAGTTGCATGAGGCCCCATGAGAGGCGAAGAGAATAATTAGCTACATTACTCTACAATAAACTTTGTCTCCCCCTCCCCCCCCCCAGTTCAATGTTGTAAACAACGCCGAAACAACTTTTGGTAATATATACCATGACCCAAGCTCAACATTGTCATTGAGTTGGAAGAGCGGGGGCTTTAGAAAGTAGAGCAACATGATTCAACATGGAGTTTATCATAAAAGCATGCGAATTTTGTATAGGGGAAAAATAGCCTGAACCAGTTATGTCCAAGATTGTATAGATACTGACTTGTCAAACGAGCAAAAACTCATCAACTCTCATTAAAATTTGAAACAGCTCAAATTTGATGAGAGCTGATGGTATATAATGAGAGATGGTGGTCATAGCGAGCCGCAGGAGCAACTGGGATTTTACTTTGTATACTTTAATGGTTAAATACAGTGCCATGAGTAAATATTAAACATATAACTAGTCCAGGTCTACTTTTGTCTTTGAGCATATAACAAATCATAGCATTTACCTTTGTCTTGCCATTTCCTCGTAATACCCAAACGTTCTGCATTCCATGGAAGCACGAGGCAAACGAACCCGATATTCCAAGGCACATTTTATCCGCTTCAACTTCGATAAACAACCAGGCAACATCGAATCATTTACAATGACTTTAAGCAAATGACCAAGTACGAAAGATTCTGAAATACTTGTGTTTTAAAAGCTAGAAAGGCGATCACTTTTTGCCTTTCTTATCCATGCTCGACAAATATATATCCTGGCGGAATGCAAATTACGATCAGACAAAATTGACTATCACTTCATGTTTATTCCCAGTGGACCACTTCACAAATGCTGTCAAATTAAAATCTCCATACAGCCTTTGTGTTGAAGTCTCGTGGGATTGCTTCACACCCACTTATGCCGAGTTAGGGGCTGTTTATGAGTCGGGCTGACCCAGTTCAAAGTTGAACTAGGTTAGTTTGATTCCAGTAACAGTATAAAGTTACCTTAAAACGATTTTTTATGGACAGGAAAAAAATTTCATAGTCACGAATTTTTGCAGGGGACATTTGAAGCTCTAGATTAAGAAAAAATCTTCATTTCAAGACAAGAACTGCCCACTTTACATTTAAAACTGTTTTGGAAAATGGGAGGGTTTGGAGCGATCCTCTTCACAACAAGAGCTCACCAAACTACTGTAGTAACTTTGACCAAACTTACATTATAACACAAAACAACACAAAACTCTAACTACGTTGAATATATTGTTACATATTGAATATAACACTGAAATATTAACCCATATGTACAGGGTGTCCCCCAAAAAAGTGACACTATAGAAATTATCCTATTGTTATAATTTGAATGCCCTAGCATTAAGTTGATCCCATAGGTGCATAAACTTCTGCTTCTGGAATTTAAAATGAAAAAAGCAAACCGTTTATTAGTGTAATCGTTTTGCTTGACTCGGGCGTTAAAATATTTGGACAAAGCGAAAACGTTTTAAAATGCTTAAATGTCAATAGAAGTTCAGTAAATTCCCAGGCGTGTAATGCACGTGCGTTTAAGAGCGGCTTAAGAACAGTGAGATAATTTCTATAGTGTCACTTTTTTTGGGGACACCCTGTATACATATTTATATACATGTAAAATAATTGTCCCCATAATTTGTTTGAATTTTAAAATGATTCATATTTACAGTATGCGATCGAATAATTAACGAATAACTATATATTTGGTGAAAAATGTAAGAGTGTACAGTGTATATATGTGTTTAACTCTAGCTCGAGCGTATATAATCGGCCAGATGATTTGAGTAAAAGTTCAAACTGTAGCAGGCGGCTAAAATCTTAGTCCGTCCGGCTGAAAATCCCCCATTTGATCCGTAGCAGATGCAAGAAGAGAGCTTACAGTAACTACATTTGTCAGTTATCATGAATGTAACGATTGTGGTATTTAACTCAGCTGGAGCTATATTTAAGATCACTGCAAAACATTTTGAATCGAAAACTTGAGTGAAATAATGCACTTACTCAAATTTATGAACAATTTTACTCATCTTTTGCTCAAAAAAATTGAGTCACTGTACGTGCATTATTGTACTCAGATTTTTGCAGTGATGACGCTCACTGAGTGCGTCCATAGCGGGCAAGCTGGACATTTTGTTTGAATCTGGTAACTTCAGGGAGTTCATTTAACTCCAGTGGAATTAAATGAGGTTCATAATAACTGCACATGAGTTAAATGAACTCCGACCCTGAAATTAATCGAACCCGCGACCTTTATGCTCTACCAACTGAGCTACGAAGTCAAGTCGGTATTTTGATATCAGTGTATACTGATATCGGAAAACTAAACGTTCTGAAATATCACGCACTCGAACCGACTTGACCTTGGAGGAGCATTGGGCAGGCAAACGAAGGGCCGCAGGTTCGATCCCCACCGCGGTGAAGCCAACATTTCAGCTTGCCTGCCGTGGCAACCCTCAAAGAGAAAAAGATAGTATAATTTTCTTGCTCCCATAAATGCCAATATACATTTGAAGTTGAGCACCAAGTGTAACACCGTAGAAAAAACGTTTTGCAAACCTCGATTGTGAAGGACTGGAGGTATTCATTAATTTCCTTCGCCAGCAGCGCTTTGTCGTCTCTGTTCGTCACTGCCCGAGGAATCTTCATCTTCTTCATCGAGATCAAATGCCAGCGCGATCTTGGGTTCATGATCATCATCTTCCACAACGAAACTCTCCCACTGATACTGCATGCTGGGTGGGTCCATGTGTTCGCATCGTTGCTCTGAGTGATCAACTGTTGACTCGTGCGGCATCTGGAGAAAATATCGATATTGATATAATATTATCTGCATGTATGAAGTAAACTAACATAATCTATCTTGGTTAAATTGTTGATGTAACCTAAAACTTAGCCTGCTCGCAGGCTATCTTAGAGTCAGTGGCTAGAGTCTATGATATCGGCGGTAATGGTGTACAGGTACGGAAAAACGAATAAGCAGTTATAATTACATTTAGTAGCTAACCGACCCTCCCCCCCCCCTCGGCGCTATGAATGGTAGATCAACGGGCCCTTTTCAGTTCAAGCTGGGGGCTCATACTGTAACACAAAGAGAGTTCCAGTAAGGGGTTCAATTTGCTCACCCTGTAGTTCCGTACGCTCCACTGTAGGCCAAAGCAAGGCTCGGGGCAAAGGCAAAGAAAGGCTCAGGCTGAAGGCACCAATGCTCAGGCTGAACAGAAAGCAAGGCTCAGGCCAAAGCAAGGCTCAGGCTAAGGCTCGTAGTGTAAATACGGCTTAAGAAACACTGTTGGGGAAACTTTGTTTCATACCTATGTCTTCTAGATCAGGTGGAAAGGCTTATAAAACATTTGTCAGAAACATTTGGCCTGGGTAAGTTTGAACCTAATCTATACAGGTTAAACTTACAATTTATTTGAGTTACCAATCGAACTAGGGTTACTGTATAAAGATATACACAACTCACCAACTGCGCAGGAGATCGAAACAGGTATGTGAAAGGATAGTAAAGTAAATTCATAGGAGATGCCGCATACACATCAGCATAACGAGTAGCTTGGCTCGCGAAAAATGTTTGACGAGAACCTAAAACAGAAGAATACGTTTGGAATCTGTCTTTGGAGCAACATCTCTCCCATTGAAATAAATACCAGCCATCTAATTACACGTACTTACCACTTCGGAACAGACTTCCCAACTTGCCATAGCACATTTCCATATGGTGGGTAGTTTCCTAAGAAAACGAACATATCAGACATGTTTTCACTCTGGGGTCAATAAACGAATGCAATCCTCAACAAATTACGATTCAATGTTTCGACACCATGTTCAAAATGTGCAAACATCATGTGAAGGTAACGGAACTTTCTAACGTCATCGTTCAGAGTGGAGTTTGTTGGTTGACCGAGTCAAATCCGAGCCCGAGTCAAATGTCCGAGTCACTGTTTAGCGGTTTTTGTAGTTCAATGACTTAGTACCCTGACCCTACTCCTAACCCTATTCGATTGTAAATTTTATTCAATTTCGTCTTTTTTTACGTGACTTGGACATTTGACTCGGAATTGATTCAGACTCGGATTTGACTTGGTAAATGGATTTACTCGTTCCGAATGACAAAGAGAACATGTCTGGATGAAAAATTACAAAAAAGCAACATGGGACTGACCTTGATTGATTTCTTGATGTTATCTACATCAGGATCATGAGTACTGTACGCATCCAGATTGCTAGAGCAAAAAGATGGAGAACTCTTTGGTTTCCTTTCCCAAGAAAAGTTTAAGGAATGGCTTAGGACAGCAACTACAAGGGGTATTACTACACATCCTAACTTGACAGACTGTGTGGAATAACGGCATATACTGTAAGAAATAGTTTTTAGAACATTACCGGTATGCTTCGGCCATTTCAACGTCCAGTTCTTTCAGCCCCGAAAACAAATCTAAAAGAGAAATTATGAAGAACAAAATTATTCACAAGAATTTGAAGATATCTAAATTTCGTTTTGCATAAAATTTACCTTGTCTGGCCGTCCAAATGTCCAATTCTTTCGAAAGCTCTGGCACAACAAGATACGTCCTTAAAAACAAGAACATCAAAACAAAAATAAAAATTGCAGCATTGAATATTTAAGATTGAGTCAAGACAAGAGAGAACAAGATAATCTATTTAGTCCAGTAAGTCAGTAACCCCAAATATAATTTTTGGTATAAGTAATATCTTGGTCATTCTAAGATACATGCATATAAAAGCTGATTACACCACACAACTTTTGCCTGTACAACTTGAGTTGTACTGTGTAAATCAAGGACAACGTAAGCGAGTCGTGTGCTTGATTTACACAGTACAACTCAAGTTGTAAGCAGGTAAAAGTTATGTATTGTAAGTCGGCCTTAATACTGTTACATTTATCTCCTCATGTTGATCAAGCTTCTCACTATCAAAGTTTTCAGATTTTTGGAAAACTAATTTGCAATTCATGTAACTGCATCACATCCGGTAACGTCTATAGTGAAATACTGTACAGGGATCAACAAAACTTTAAATATTGTAGAAGAAACTATAACTGTATGTATGTATGTATGTATGTTTGTTGTTGTTGTTGTTGTTGTTGTTGTTGTTGTTGTTGTTGTTGTTGTTGTTGTTGTTGTTGCCGTGTCATCTTACCTCCACCCACTAGTTTTCTTTGATTTAAGAATATCTCCAAAAATATGATCACCAACATAAAGAATGTCCTGAAATAAAGAAATTTTCGAATTAAACATGTTCCTGTTGTAATCGTATGTATTATTATTATTATTATTATTATTATTATTATTATTATTATTATTATTATTATTATTCAAGTATTATGTTTATACTGTGTTTGTAGAAACCGATAACCACCTTTCCATCCGCTCCGATCAGCTGACAGAAAACTTCTGATGATCCTAAAAGTGAAAAGATACATTTTTGGGAAACAACAAATGAACAAAATAAATTCAACAACAATATGAAGAATTTTTTCAGTTTAAATATCGGAAAATTTTTGGATGGAGGGGAAAAGAAAGACAAAACGAATGAATGAAATAGACATGATGAAAAAAGAAACAAACAACAAGTCTAAAAACTTAAACAATGTATTGTATAGTACTAAATAAATTGGTGTTCTGTCATAATGGTCACAGAAAGAAATATTTTTTCCAGGCCTGACAATATGATCTAAATGAGTGGACATACAGTACCTCCAGAATAAATCTGTTCCTTCATTAGTGCACCAGCATAAGAACCAATCTTCAGCGTGCCTGTAGCCTGTAATCGAAAATGTTATTTAACACCAACCTTACAATACGATTCGGACAATATGTTGGACCAACTTGTTACAAATCTGACGACATTTGTTGCAAGATGAGAACAGCATGTTCCAACATATAACAAATGCTGTCTTGATGGCGGACTTGTTACAAATAGGTGGACAGTTTTTCAGTATCGTATACACGGCACAATATACTGCGAGTGGAAATTAATTACTACAGTAAATACAATCAAATCACAAGTACTAGTCTAGGCTAGCTGATAGTTATATATTCTAATTGTACCTTGTCAACTTCTCTGATCAGAGTTCCTTAAAAAGAAAATAATCTTAAATTTGCGTCCTTTTAGACTTAGCAATGCAGTTCATAAGGCGAAGGTTGTCCGTGAAACTAACCTTTTCCAAAGAAAAGAGGTTTCTTCGCGTCAACAACGACATAGTCAAAGTACGTCTTCCAGTTTCGATGTGGCGTGTTTGGCTGTTAAAATACATATAAAATACATATAATACTATTGTAATCGTATAGCTCTATCTGTTCTAAAAATGCTCCATGAATATGTAGAAGTCCTATAAATGTGCAGTAAAGGCCATTCCTTATTTATTCAGTTTTACAACAGGAGAATCAAGGTGAACAGTGTTCGAACTCATGCTGCACATTACCTCTGGTCCATGTGGAAAATCAAAGAGATACGTCATGATTTGCTAAAGGAGAATAATCATATATGCTAAGAACTGAATGGTTACAAACCCAACAACAACAACAACAACAACAACAACAACAACAACAACAGCAACAACAACAACAACAACAACAATCAAGGCTTTTCGAAGCTAAAACACAAGCTATTGAAGGTAGTTGGTCCAATGAACAATTTTTACCTCTGTATAATTGTAATCACTATTCGTCAGGACAAACGTTTTACGATTGTGTTCCTTCATTCTGGAGAAAGAAAACATCTCCCTTTAATGCATTACACAACTCACTTACTTACAGTACTTACTTATATAATTAAAATAAAATAAATATACCTGTGTAGCAACTTGGGCAACCTTGGCTAAAAAACAAAATTGAAATTAACATTAAATGACTCTGAAGTCTGCCCATACGTACAGCTTGTAACAAACCAGTGGTACAATGGATATTGAAAAGACTTTCAATGTCCTTGTTTCGAGCACACCCCATTAAAAATTTTGTGAGCTGCGTGTTTTTTGGTATATATGCATGGAAACGAATATTATCACTTGTGTCTTCTGAATTATATAAAAGAAATCTGATGATACTTACATCTTTAATAACATATTTGTCAATATTTTTCAACGTTTCATTTTTTAGCCCTTCCTAAATAAAGTATGAATACATAAAATTACAATTCTCCTTTTCAAAAAGATCTACAATCACAGTATGGAGAGGTTCAGATTTGACTTCCACTACTAATCACATACGTTTGATCTATCCGATTAACCAACGGCAGTCAGAAATCAAGTGATCGAGAAAGGCCTCATTGTTCTCTCAGACCATAACATTTTTGATGAATTTAATCTGAACAAGTTGTGGCTGAGTCAACTCAGTCAATGACTGAGTCATTTACGATATCAGCAAGTTGAGTCGATTCGAGTACGAGTTAATGACTCGACTCGTTACAACACCGTAATGCGCATAAAAATGGTAATTAATGTCTACATACACAATCGTGTAGGTAATCCATGGCAGCCCTGACATCTTGATGCATACTTCGATAGGACAGTACAACCGGGTCACATTTCACACCTGTATTGATCCTAGGAACAAAACGTTACTCGCTATCAACATTCCGCACAGCAGGACTGAACAGCCGTTAACACAACAATAATTAGTAGCAATAAAAGTTAAAGCCATGTTACTTTGCTGCAACTTGCAATGCAATTTCGGATACAGGCCCATGTTATCTAAAAAGTGTAGTCACAGGGAAATCATGTCATTATGAGTATGACCAGCAGTCCACTCTGCCGACACTTGAAAAATGAAAGAAATGGGATGCAAAGTGTCGGAAGAAATTGCGTTGCAAGTTGCACCACAAAAATTTCCTCGTGTAACACGCCTTGCAAGGAAATTACCTTTTATAATGTTCACTATGATCAAAATGATTGACTAGACACGCGATAAGATAAACCTCTAAATCAGAAAACACAAGGGACTGGTCATTTATAGCCGGGGTGGGGACTGAAAAAACTTTGAATTTCTAATACTTCGCATCACCTTGATCTTACTTACCTGGCAAGTTGTATATTGAATTCAATATGAAATATCGATCACTGTCCGGCTAAAATGTGAAAAAAAATCATCACGAGAAGGCAATAAAGAACAGGCGACTGAAATCCCACCTAGCGCGAGATGTGATATCAAGGGCTGGCTCTCTCATATTAACACAACATGAATGATTTTTATAACCATTAATAAAGACATGCGGATCTCACTAAAGCAAGTTTTCCGGTAAGTTGGGCTCATATGAACATGCCCTTGGAGGAATGACAATTATCACTTATTTACTGAGACCGAGGGAAACAGTGTGTTTTGTGGACCCGAGACCGTCGATGTTTGACCTAATTGTTTCATTGTTGACCGGTTGCCCCCTCACCAAAGCATGCAGTGAACGTGACGTTTTGTGGACGAGCACGTGATACGGTTTTGTCCAATGAGTAAGCAGGAAAATAGCACTTTGACACTTGCTAAATAATAAAGCCGTATATTAAAGATTATTATAGCAATAAAAGTGGTAAATCTTACATCGACAAATTTATTCTGATAAACTTTCCTAATATACGAGCTGAAAAGAAGATGGGAAAATAATATCACATGAGTCTAGGTAAAATCAACTGATCTATATGAAATGTGGCAGAAACGAGATTTGAATTAGCCATTCCGAAGTTGATGAGTGGACTGGGGACGAGTGTTAAAAAGTGCCCAAATTAAGAAATGAACCTAATCACTAAAAAGACCACCTCAAAATTAGTAAGTATACAAAGTTTGAAGATGTTTAGATGAATATCCTTCGAATAATAAGCTTTCGAAAATCGTGATATTTACTATGAAATGTATTGTAATTTTTGTTTTTGGGACGCGCGTCCCAAAAACAATCTTTTAATCAGTAATTTCACGATATTTGAAAGCTTATTATTCGAAGGGTATTCATGTAAACGTCTTCAAACTTTGTATACTTACTAACTTTGAGGTGGTCTTTTTAGTGATTTGGTTCATTTCTTAATTTGGGCACTTTTTAACACTCGTCCCCAGTCCACTCATCAACTTCGGAATGGCTAAATGGGTCCAACGTCTTTCAAGTACAGTATTCCTGTACTTACCTTGGACAGAAGTCAAAACCATGAACACAGATAAGAATATTTCCATAAGTGTCAACCTAAAATAATCAAAGTGATGATCAAGATGTACTGTAACAGATCCATGTATAATTAGAGCGTGATCCATGTATTATTTAAAAACTAAATCACAACAGATGCTATCACTGCACACCGACTAAAATTAGGTATATGAAGCAGACATATGATTAGGTACTGTACAAATACGGTTTTAACTTTTAGATAATACTTATTACTTACCTTCAGCAAATTGCCAAGCTCAGTGTCAAACAAAAGACCCCTAAAGTGAATTAAAGTAACTAAAGTAAAGGTTACAATCTACTTGAATCTAGCCAAAGACTTCGACATGCGGGGGAAAAACTCTCCAACCTAATATTCGGGCAAAGTACTGTATACAAATTAATGGGAAGACAGAGAAGCAAATTGTGTTTTTCTTGTTTGTTTGTTTGTTTGTTTGTTTGTTTGTTTGTTTGTTTGTTTGTTTGTTTGTTTGTTTGTTTGTTTGTTTGTTTGTTTGTTTGTTTGTTTGTTTGTTTGTTTGTTTGTTTGTTTGTTTGTGGTCACATTTTTGGTAGGGGAAACTATTGCCAGGAAATTTGGAAAAACTATCCTGCACACAGTTCATGTACTAAGTAGTAACGTCACACCGAAGATTCGTGGGAAACGTTAGGGTTAGGGAAAATGGGACAGTGTTAGGGATGGACAGGGTCAGGGATGGGGTTAGGGACAGAGTTAGGTTCATAAGCTTGGAGTGACGTCACTACATCAACTGAGTGAACGATAAGCTCTCGCTATGAAAATCGTGTGGACGTTTTGTGGGAATAATCCATATCTATATTGTGACATGTACAGTAACTGGCTTCATCGAGTCGGCATCGACATAGAGTAAACCAAAAACATTGCTTTACATACCTTACAGGGAATGATGGATCATAGTTTAGCTCTGCAAGCTCCTAAAAGGGAACAGAAGAATTCTGTAAGACTCAAACTATTTGGTTATTTCATTAGGAAGGAATCCATCTCATATTAATATAAGAAGGAATTCATGTCAATTTATGATTTCATGTCGTAAAACACTGCAGTTTACGAATCACTGAAAATCAATGAAGAGAAGGCATTTGTATACAGAACAATATGTTGTACGTTCTAACACTTAAGCCAATTTTCCATTTCAACCGCACCGTACCGAAACGTACTGGTGAGCATGCGTAGATTGAAAATAGGTTAATCAATCTACGTACTTCCGGGTGTATTCGCGTATCAAAATGAAAAGTTCGTCGCAAGTCAACTTTTTGGCGTACTACGGAAGTACAGTCGAACCACTATTAAGCGGCCCTGCATTAAGCGGCCACCCTCTATTAAACGGCCACATATCGAAGTCCCGAAATTTTTGTAATACAAATACTATAAACTATCCCTCTATTAAACGGCCACCTCT